>JASDQU010104817.1:3316-24939 GCA_032191745.1 Picea mariana | reverse complement strand
ATAGAGTCCAGTAAGTCTGTTTCCCCTTCTCCACGCGTGCTTACACCCTTAAAACAAAAAAAAAAATTCACCTGTTGTTCGAGTTGTTGTCGTATCAAGGAGGGTTGTTACAAGATGGAATGCGCTAGCGGAAGAAGGGATACCAGCCAAATCCTTATCGGAATGCAGAAAAAAGTTTCCCAAGGAAGGATTTCCACTCTAATCATCCGAATACGCAAGGTAGCGGTAAACCAGTAAACCTGAGAATGAATAAGTTTGGGGAAAACTCCCGCAAGCCATTAAAGTGATGGGAGTGTGGATAACCTCATCTAAGGAGAAACTGTCCATGTTTAATTGCAACAAGCAACACTGCTGTCCACAATTTGCAGGAAGCCTCGACAGTGTGAGACATGGGTAGAAGTCTGCATTAGATAAATGCAGCCATAGATGGTCGACAAGCTGACCACCAGTTCTCGGTGGTAGAAATCGAAGGTAAAATCCATGACACTCGAATTTCTGTTTTAATTGACCCTGGAGCTACATTAAGTTATATTACTCTCGATGTAGTAGAGTCGAATAAACTTAAGAAACAAAAGCACGCAACATATTTTCTTGTACAACTAGCAACGGGTACTAAAAGAAAAATAGTTAACTTTATTTCTTATTTGGAGTTCAGCTTAGATGGTCAAAAGATAAGAACCAATCTGAACATCCTAACACTAGGATCTTATGATATGATTATTGGGATGGATTGGTTGGAACAACACAAAGAAGTACTACACTTTTATACAAAGATACTTAGCTATAAAGATATTTTTGGCACTGTTAGAACAACCCAAGGTATACCAAAACCTGTGTCATTCAGACAAGTTTTAGCGATGCAACTCAAGAAACGTATTAGAAATGGATGTCAAGTCTATGCCATCCAAGTGACAAATCTAATAGAAAAAGAATATAAGCCCAAGTTAGAAGACTTTGTTGTCCTACGTGAATTAAGAGACATGTTTGTTGATGAGATACCAGAATTACCTCCTAGAAGAGAAACAGACTTCTACATAGACCTACTACCCATATCAACCCCTATCTCAAAATCACTCTACCAAATGAGTCTACCAGAACTGACAGAATTCAAAATACAATTACAAGAATTGTTGGACAAAGAGTATATCATACCAAGTGTCTCACCATGGGGAGCACTAGTCCTCTTTGTGAAAAAGAAACATGGTACTCTAAGACTATGTATCGATTATAGACAACTGAGCAAAGTGACTATTAAGAACAAATACCCCTTACTAAGGATAAATGATTTGTTCGATCAAGTTGGTGGGGCAAAGATCTTTTGAAAATTAGATTTACGATCCAGTTATCATCAAGTTAGGATAAAGGACCAAGACATAAACAAAACAACTTTTCGAACAAGATACAAACACTACGAGTTTGTAGTCATACCTTTCAGACTCACTAATGCACCAGCCACATTTATGTGCTTGATGAACATCATTTTTAGCCAGTACTTAGACAAGTTCGTAGTAGTATTTATCGATGATATTATGGTCTATTCTAAAATGGAGGAGGAACATGATGAACACTTAAGAATAGTTTTGCAAATGTTGAGGAAACACAAACTATACGCAAAATTTGACAAGTGTGACTTTTATCAAAGAGAAATACAATATTTAGGACATGTCATTTCCTCAGAAGGTATTGTCGTAGACCTGAAAAAGATAAAAGCCATTATGGAATGGCCAGTACCTAAGGATGTGGTAGATATCTGGTCATTCATGGGAATCACTGGATATTATTGTAGATTTATAGAAGGGTTTTCCAAGATAGCCTACTCTATCACGTCATTACAAAAAAAAGGGACCCAGTTTAACTAGTCACAAAAGCGTCAAGACAGTTTTAACAAGCTGAAAAATTTATTGACATCAACGCCCATTTTGAAGGTAGCAGACCCAGATAAAGACTTCACTGTATGTGTGGATGCAAGTAAATATGGACTAGGTGGTGTTCTAACTCCGAAAGGACACGTAATTAGTTATGAGTGCCAGAAATGAAAAGAACATGAGACAAATTATGTCACGCATGACTTAGAAATGGCATCAATAATACACGCCTTAAAAATGTGGCGACACTATATAATGGGTAGAAAATTCTTACTATTGACAGATAATAGCGGGGTGAAATATTTGTTTAACCAACTAGACCTTAATGCAAGACAAGCAAGGTGTCTAGCATTCCTAAGTGAATTTGACTTTGATGTTAGACATATCAAGGGTAAGGAAAATAAATTGGCATATACTTTAAGAAGAAGAGTCCATGGGTTATTTGAGATAAATAGTAGCAGGGAAGAAAGTGATCTTGAACAAAGAATAAGAACGACTGGTGTTAAGATGAAAATTACACTATGATGATGGCAGAATTTCAAAATAGTATCGCAAACTCAGATAAGCCAGATATAAGTATCGACAAGAAGAGACTTTTAAGATTTAAAAACAGACTTTACATACCAGATTCAACAGAGCTAAAATTAACTATTTTAGACGAAGTGCATAAGAAACCGTATTCTGGCCATCCAGGCTACCTGAAAATAATAACAACACTTACAAAACTATTTTACTAGCCTAACATGAAGGGTGAAACAATAGAATACTTGGCTAGGTGCCAATATTGTCAGCAAGTGAAGGCCGGACACCAGCATCTAGTCGGCTTATTACAGCCATTACCAGTACCAGAATGGAAATGGGAGACCATATCGCTGGACTTTATAACTGGTTTACCTAAAACTTAGAAACATAATGATTCAATCATGGTCCTAATCGATAAACTCAATAAGTCTGCACACTTTATTCCTATAAAGTCTAATTTTAAAGCTATTAATATTGCTGAAATATTCATAAAAGAAATTTTTAGACTGCATCGTATTCCTAAAATGGTGATTTTAGATAGAGACGTAAAATTCACATCTTCTTTTTGGAAGGAATTGTTTGCAGGACTAAATACTAATTTGAATTTCTCTATGAGTTATCATCCAAAAATGGATGGACAGACAGAAAGGACAAACCAAATAATAGAGGATATGCTCTGCATGTATGTAAGAACAAAGTCGAACAAGTGGAAAGACTACCTACACTTGGTAGAATTTGCATATAACAATGGGTACCAAACTTCAGCTAAGTTGAGCCCTTTCGAAATACTGTATGGAAGAAAGTGTACAACTCCAATTAGTTGGGATAACCCGACTGACAGGCTCATGGTTGGACTAGAGATGCTCCAAGAAATGGAGAAGATGGTAAGGAAGGTACAACAAAATTTGAAATAAGCACAAGACAAACATAAAAGCTATGTAGATCATAAAAGAAGACACATGAAATTTCAAGTGGGAGACCATGTTTACTTGAAGGTCAAAGCCCGAAAAAGATCGCTGAAGTTAGGGAACTATGCCAAGTTAACACCCAGGTTTTGTGGGGCCTTCAAGATACTAGCTTGAATTGGACCCGTAGCCTATCAACTTGCACTCCCAGCTAATCTAATAATTCATAATTTATTTCATGTTTCTTTTTTGAAAAAGTATATTCATGACCCTACTCATATGATTGATTGGAACTTGGTGCAGGTGGAACCCCTGCTCATTCTGGACCGGAGAGAAATAACAGTTCGGAATAGAGTCATCACTCAGGTAAAGGTGCAATGGAAGCACTTTGGTCCTGATGAACACTGAGGACAATGTTTTACTGAAGGGTGAAAGGATGTGACATCCCCAAAAAATAAAATATTTTTGAAATTTAATTTTGCTCGAAAATTATTTCCATTTCATTAAGTTTGAATTTGGGGAATTTTTTCCATTTATGGCAACTCCGAATTTCGAATTTGATATTTGTAATTAATTATAATGACTGTTGGGCAGAGATCTATTTGGAATCAACTAACTATTTGACTATGACACTTGTATAACAACAACATATTTATATTAATTGCAGGAAGACAAATGGAACAACCATATTAAAATTAGCTGACCATGACTCCATGAGTGGGGAACCTGTTGGAACTACCTCTGGGATGAATATTATAAGTGGGAAATCAGAGATTTGGCCACTGGAAGCCCTTGAAAATAAGGGATTTAGAAAGCTGTGAAAATTCCCAAAGGAGGGAAAAGACCTAGGAAAAAAAGGTTAAATAACATATGGAAGGAGGCAAGATGCTGCCAAGTATGCTTGGAAAGAATTGTGTGTCATCTTGTTGTTATTAGCACTGTTGCGCAAGTGCGAGGCAAGGGGAGAACTACTGAAAAATTTGGAGTATTGTTGAGGAGTCTCCAAGTTCTCCCTCATGGATTCATGGTTAGGCTAGGGGGTGAATCGTGAAAGTAGTTGTGGCTGACCTATTCTACGGTTGGGAGGAACGTGGTTGTTTCCTTTGTCTCCCCGCAGATTGGATTCAGATATGTTAATATACCCCTCTCTATTATGAATGGATATGTATGATTGACGCCATGTATCTGTTGAGTGGTTCTATCTAATTTTCATTAACATAAACGTTTTTGAATGTTTATATTTGTTCACTGTGAGGAATATATGAAAATTTGTATGTATAGATATAGGTTTATTTATGTGATTGAAGTATTAAACAGATCTAAACTGAGCAAATTAGGATTGAGTAAATTTGTGCCAAAAGGAAACGGGTATATGAATCGCTAGAATTAAATTTCTGAACAATCTTACCCTTTAAAGAGATTTCCTATTTTTTACATTTAAAATTGAAGAGAAATATGAAATTGCAAGAGCCTTAAGGATCTCGGGGACAGTCATACATTTAGTTACATACAAGCTTTCCCTATTTTGTATGAATCTTTTGCATGCACTAACAACATGTAAAAAAAATTATAGATGTGTATAGACTGATGTAAATTGGATGGTTAAAGAAATATGGAAAACCCCTTTTTTTTATCAGATGCTGAGCAATCCTCAGAATTGACACCTATCAGAAGATTTTATGCTTTCCATATTTGCTCAAAAATGGTCCACCCTTTCCATAGTTAAAGTCTATGACGAATTTGTGAAACCCCGAAGTACTAGTCCAACTTTCCCTTTTCGCATTTTCGAGGGTCGTTGCAGGTGAGGTTTGGGACATTTGACTTCACGAAACTTCGAACCCTGAAATCTCGAAATGTGGGTCCCACCTTTCCCTTTTCATATTTAGGTAGTTTGTTTATGTTGATGTTTAGACACTAGAACTTGCAAAGTTTCGAACCCCAAAACCCCGAAATGAGGGTTTCACCTTTCCTTCTTTCACATTTTAGAAGTTTGATTATGTTGATGATTGGACACTGGAACTCGCGAAGTTCTGAACCCCGAAGTCCCGAAACATGGGTCTCACCTTTCCTTCTTTCGCATTTCGGAAGTTTGATTATGTTCATGATTGGACACTAGAACTAGCGAAGTTCCGAACCCTAAAGTCTCGAAACAMGGGTCTCACCTTTCCTTCTTTCGCATTTTGGAAGTTTTATTATGTTGATGATTGGACACCGGAACTCATGAAGTTCTGAATCCTGAAGTCCCGAAACACGAGTCTCACCTTTCCTTTTTCGCATTTCAGTAGTTTTTTTATGTTAGTGTTTAGACACTGGAAGTCGCGAAGTTCCGAACCATGAAACACCGAAATGCGGGTCCCACCTCTTCCTTTTCACTTTTCGGAAGTTTGTTTATGTTGATGATTGGACACCATAACTCACAAAGTTCAGAACCCTGAAGCCCCAAAATGCGGGTCTCACCTTTCCTTTTTCACATTTCGGTAGTTTGATTATGTTGATGTTTGAAGGTCGGAACTCGCAAAGTTCTGAACACCGAAATCCTTAAATTATGGGTCCCACCTTCCCATTCCTATATTTCGGAGGTTTGTCTATGTTGTTGTTTGGGCACTTGAACTCCAGAAGTTCCGAACCCTGAAACCATGACGTCCTGGTCCCACTCTCTTTTCACGATTCAGGAGTTCTCGTGTGTAGAGGTTTGGCTTTTGAAATCATTAGATCCTAAACCTCGAAACCCTGAAGTACTGGATCCACAGTCTTCACGCATTTTCGTGTTTTGTGTTTGGCATATATAATTGCCAAAATGATTTTGAACTCTGTTATTGATTCACAAACTGTAGGAGCCTAGAAGGAATTTATTTTTATGGGAACAACTTTAATAATGTAATGAATGATCTGGTACAAGAACGTTGGGAAGTATTCATCCTCGACAGAGGTATGGAAGTAACAAACCGAATTACAAGTCAATTGTATAGCAAACATATGGTAATATTTTTATGTGGGGATTTGGCCATAAAATCCCAAAGTTGCTTGTATTGTTAAGACTGTGGTAGTGACATGGGTACAAACAGATAGGAAAGTAATTATAAATTACAGGATTTTAAATAAAAATTGAAGTGATGAGTGAATACTTATTATATCATTGATTAGAAAACTTTAAGTTGAATGGTAAAGAGAGTCAACAATAGTAAGGACTCTAACAAACTTTCAGACTCAAGCCTTATAACAGAAAGCTTACTTTCTTGAAATCTCAAAACTTTTCGAGGATAAATGTACAAACATTTTTTTTTTCTTGACAGTTTTTGAAGTACATTACATATAAGCCAAAGGGCTCCCCAATGCTCCATTTTACTTTTGAATTTCTCTAGAATGTGAGTCCAGAATGACTTTGGGAGAGAATTGAGGCATATTGGGATGCCAAGATATCTAAACGTTTGCCATTTTTCAACTAGCGGAAAGAGGAAGGCATTTTATATTAGGCGAATTGTTCTTAAAGGGGTGTTCCACACATAACATTGGATTTGGTGTTGTTTATGAGGGATCCCGAAGATTGTGTGAATTTTCCTAGTGCAGTTTTGAAATGCTTGGCCATAATAATGGAGGCTCCCCCAATGAGTAGAGTGTCATCAACAAATTGAGAGTGATTTATTGGTTTCAATCCGCAGGCTATTTTGATTTCTGGTATGATTTTGGCAAATTGATCCGTTTCCAGTTGCCTGCTTATGGTTTCATCCATGATTATATAAAGGATGGGGGAGAGAGGGAAGCCTTCCCTCAGTCCTCTAGTTCTTTTGAAAAAACTTGTCGGACATCCATTGACCAAGGGGATATCTACAGAGAGGTTATACAGGCTGAGATCCAATCCAGGAAGCCAAGGCTGAATCCAAATTTCTTCCTAATTGCTATCAGAAAGGAGTGCCTTACCCTGTCGAAAGCATTGGCCATATCAATTTTAACAATCATACCTTGATCTCCATGTTCCCTACTAGAATGAATTGCTTCTTACACCAATATAATGTTATCTATAATTTGTCTTTTCTCCATAAAGCCCCTTTGATTTGGGGAGATGAGCTTTATGTTACCCACAATCTTAGCAGATTTCTAAACATATTGGACCATCCTCAGGAGATCTCTTTTTATAATATACCAACATTTTTTGTAGAAATGCACACTAAAACCATCTGGCCCTGGAGCTTTGTCTGGATGAAGCTGGAACAAAGCCTCATGGAGCTCCTTTTCTATGACTTCCTATTTGAACTTGTCATTGTCCTCATAACTCACAACACTTGAGATATTTTGTAGAAGATTTTCTTGTACGTTGATATCTATATTCCTGTATTATGTTAGTAGTGTTTCAAAGTGAAGTTTGGCTTCTTCTTGAATTTGTTGGCGGTCATCTGTTTTTATGCCATCAGCTTTTTTTATTTCCTTCACTTCGTTCCTCCATATTCTAGCTTTAGCTTGTCTCTGGAAGAATTTTGTATTTATGTCCCCTGAAGTAAGCCAAAGGCTTTTGGATTTAAGTCTCCAAGTTTCCTCTTTCTTATGAAGGATTTTTTGATATTCCATGAAGTTTTGTTGCTCCTTGAGGATAAGTGGTTGTGTGATAGGTCCCTCTTCCATTTCCTTTCTATTTTCTTCCATTTCCTTAATTATATTATCTTTTTCTTCTTTATCCTTTTCTTTGTTCCTCCTCACCCAGTTTTTTATGTTCGTCTTAACTCTTTTTAGTTTTTTCTCCTAGATGTAATTAGGAGAGACTTGAATTCAAAATTTCCAGGCATATGAGATGATGTCAAAAAAACTTGGCTCTGAAATCCAAAGGGGGTTGAAGCGAAAGGGGATGGGACTAGGATTGTTGGGAGTGGAAAGGGTGAGAATGATAGGCCTATGATCGGAGCCGATGCAGGATAGGATGCGAGAGAAAGGGAGAAAGGAATATTAAAGGAAGGAGCTACTTAGGATAAAATGATCTAAATGAGCAGTGATATGCCCCGGCCTGAGTCCTCTATTTGACCAAGTGAAATGACTGTTGGATGGATTTATATCTAGAAGGTGATAAGAAGAAATAAGGTCCTCGAGATGCTCTCAATATGGGTCCCATTAAATTGACCCCCCTTTTTTCTCTTTATGATGAATCTCTGGCTATTATTAGATATTTGGGGTCAAGAGAATATTTGATATTTTGGAGGGAAGACCAACACTCCATTTTTTTCTGGTAAAGGGTCAGTATGTAAACATTGATAAAGGTCAGAGTCTTACCTGTTTGTAGATGTAGTACAGAATTTTTAATCCAATGTGTCGTGGATTGTCTGGATTGTAGAGCAAAAAAATTGGGGTTCTAGAGAGTGCAGACTCCCCCTAAGGCTCCTCTTGCACTGAGTGTTGTTCCTTTTCATGATCACCATATGTAACAACTCTCATGAAGGATATTGATATCCTTCCTTTTTGTCTCCTGGAGCATGAGGACTTGTGAATTTTCTGCTTTGATAATATCATGTATTAGTGAGAGCTTGTGTTGGCTCCCTAATCCTCTGCAATTCCAGGAGATCATTTTTATCATTGATTATTTTTAGGGTTTCCCCCTTTATGGGGGTTGGATCCAGTCTGCCTTGTTTCCTTTCTACAAATCTGATCCAATGTTGTTTGTTTCCCTAGTTTGATTTTCTTCCTCGCCGAAGATTCTCTTTTATGCAGGTTTGTCTTTCTGCCCACTTTTCTAACCAGCGATTCATGCAAATTTGAATCTAAGATTTCCTCCAAGACTTGATCTGAAATGTCTTCCATAGGGCAAGAGGCTTGAGGGGAGGGAGAGGGATGAGCAGAAGAAGGAATCGGGGA
Source organism: Picea mariana (assembly GCA_032191745.1). NCBI lineage: Eukaryota > Viridiplantae > Streptophyta > Pinopsida > Pinales > Pinaceae > Picea > Picea mariana. The sequence continues at coordinate 15,812 of JASDQU010104817.1, read as the reverse complement.
CTCAGGGGGTTGGATTAAGAGGGGGAAGGGAGTAAGGGAGGTGGATCCTCTCTAGGCGGATCTCGAGTCGGGATCTGGCTGGATGGTGTAGGTTCAGGCCAGATATTAGTCTAGGGAGGTGTAGGAATGGCTCTATTATTTGGTCCATGTCTCTGCTGCTTTTTCTTTTTGGGTTGTTGCCAGTGCTCGGCTTCTTTAATCGGAATTTCAGGGGGAGATTTAGGGAAATGCTTCACAAAATGCCCATACTCATGACAAATTTTTCACTTGAAGGGAAGTTGTTCGTAATCAACTTGTTGGAGGTAATTCCACTTATCTAGGGTGAGATTAATAGCTTTGAGGATACTTTTTTATAGATTGACTTCTAAACAGATGCACGCACATGATTGAACGCCATATTTTGGTTCTTCCCTGTCTATGAAATTCCCTAGGGTATTTCCTATAGATAGAATAGTTTCATTATTCCAACAGTGTAATAGAAGGAAGGGGAGGCAAACCCAAACAAGAACTGCATTAGGAATGTCATTTTCAGGGTTAAAATCAGGAGTGCAGCTATTGAGATACATACCTCTAGAGACCATGAAATACGTTCCACTTCTGAATATGAGATCCCTATCTGCTTTGTTTTTGAAAAGAAATGTGAAGAATCCTCTTCCAGAGAGGAAATGCGAGAGGTTACCCTTCAGATGCGATTTCCAGTTTTTGTCTATCTAGATCGCCATTGCTCTTAGGGATGGACAAATACCCATGAATTGAACAATTAGTGCTTGTTCAACAAATTTTAAGGTGAGGGCTCTGGAGGATCCTTGTATCTATACGGAGGGGATCTCCTCCAGTTGTTTAACAAACTTTGGCAGAATTTTTTTTCTCAACTTGGGAAGCGAGGTGATGAGCGCGGCGAAGGTTGCCACATCTCTGGAAGAGTCGGAGGGAGAGGGATTGGGGGGCCCTGAGGGCTCTCCAAGAGAGGGGAGCATGCGTGCAGGGGAGGAGAGGTCAGGTCATGGTCCTCAAAGCGACCAGATTATAAGATTATTAGTTTATTACTTTATTGATAACATATAACTGTATTAATTAATTAAATACTATTTTGATTAATAATTGATAATGTATTCTTATTAATTAATTAATTCTCATACATTATATTATAGATTAAAATTTTGATATTTTAATTTATAACTCACATTACCGTATTCATTATTTAATACATTTAATAATCTATATTTTATAGATTAATTTATATATTATTAATGTATTATTTATATTACACATTAAACTTCACTACAATAATTATTTATCAAATCATTTGATCAATATTTTTAAAATATTTATTAATTACATAAATTAATTAATAAATTGATAGAATATATAAATTAATTTATAGATTATATTATAAACCTATTTATTTAATAGGTTTAATGATTTAACACAATTTATTATTTTATACATTATTTTATATACTATTAATGTATTATCTATAATACTTTAATATTTTATTAGTTTATTCATAGTATATAAATTATATAAATGTATTAATAAATCAAATAATACTTTATTCAGTAAAGTATAATTTACTTTTACTAATTATATATTAATATAAATAAATAATATAAATAAATAATATAAATAATTTTTTAATATAAATAAATAAATAAATAAATTTTATAAATAATTAAATAGCATAAATAAATTATTCATATTACTTACTTAATACGATAAGTATTACTATATACAAATACTAACTCTTTATTACGTTAATTACTTTAATGTATTATTGCATTTTTCTCTTTTTAAAAAATTTATGTAATATTTATGTAATAATAATATTTTTTTACTTGAATGTATTATTACATTTTCATCTTTTAATAAATTATGTAATATGTAGATGCTTTATATATGYATTTATTAATAATATTTTAATAACTTAATAATGTATACATACTTTATAATTGCATTTATTAAATAAGAAATATTTTTATGATTATGGATTTTTATTAATTATTTAATACAATAGTACATTACAGTATAAATTAATGTTTTAATATATTAATTTATAAATTGCATTAATATTTTAATTTATTTAAACATTTAATACTTAACACATTAATAACAAATTATTAATATACAATTTGAATTAATTAATTTTTAATTATTATTAATATTTTTTAATATTTAATATTTATTAATAATTAAATGATAATTTATTATTAATATTATTACTAATATATTTATTATTATTATTATTTATTTATTTAATTTATATATATATATATATATATATATATATATTTAAGTAAAAAAGGGGGAGACTGCTATATTATATTATCAAAAAACTGTAACAAGGTATACAGAGTCAAGAGTCCGAGTCACCTAAAATGCTGTCGGAAACCCAAAACTAGCATAGGTGCATAGCAAAAAACAACTGTAAACTAGTGGCATCTGTCCTGCCCGGAAGAAACCAGGACAGGTGCCTAAAGTCTAAAAGAGCATAAAATAGTAGCATAAAAACTAAAGAGCCAGAGAACATAAAAAACCTAGGTAACTGGAGACCTGTCACCATCATCTGTCTTCCATGTGGACCCAGCTGGGATGGCAAAAGACTGCGCGCAGAGGGGGCACTTTCGCCGAGCTGGAGCACCAGAGTAAGCATCGAGAAGCATGTCCAGGTGTTGGCCCATGATGAGGGCACGATGCTCCAGGTCAGACATGTGGCCTCGGAGCTCGAACACCAGGGACAGGTGCTCCTCACGGAGGAGAAAGCCATCCAGATCACCACCTTCGTCGTCAAGTGTCCTTCTCTTCACACCATCCTTCCCTTCGCACCATCCTTCGCTTCCCTTCGCACCATCCTTCGCTTCTCTTCGCACCATCCACATCCAACGCTGCTTCCAAGTCTTGCCAGGGAACCTCTTCCATAATGCAACCATGAAAATTGACATCCAAACCCGAATTGGGTTTTCTTTCCCCTCTACCAGACCTCACTGTGTTGCAGGGCACCTCCATTGTCGTCAGGTCCTCCAAATTTGGGTTCTCCTCTACAATAGAAGCCGAGTACAATTCCTCAGTGCCGTCCTCCATCTTAACGGTGTCCGCAATGCTGCGGCCAGCTTCCTTTTCGGCAATGGTGGAGAGCAGAGCCTTCTCCTCTGCCCGAGCCTTCTTTCTAAGCAGTGAAGTAGCCATGACCAGAGCACATTCGAGATGCTCTTTACGCCGCCGCTGCGCCTTGTGGGCGTTCCAAGCAGAGCCACGGCGAGGCGTTCCTCGTTTCCTAGTCATATTTTTCTGGGGGTGAGTGAGATTGCAGAGCGCTCACCAAGAAAAACACGAAGGCCAGGACGAGGGCGGAAGCCAATTGAGAGCACAAGCAGGAGGATCCGTGCCAATGCTCCACAAAAGGATGGTGAACCAAGGCGCAAGGAGCGCGAAACTACACCAGAGCCTCCAAACGAGGAGCAGAGCCGAGGTCGGAGCAAAAGAAAGCGAATAACCAGACCTCGAAAACCCATAACCACCTTTAACCTCAAACTTGTTGAGTACACCGAGCTCGTAAATGGTCGCTCAAGGGAGGAGTCCTCCCATCGTTGAACTGTTGTTATGGTTGTCCTGCATTGTTAATGTAGGTGCAATGGTGACAGCCTTCAGCATTTAATCCCTGGCTAAGTGCAAAGCCTGCTGTCACTCCTTCGCCGTGTGTCACCCCATACGGGGATTTATTTAATTAATAATTAATTTAGCTAAATAATTAATTATAATATTTTAATACTTATTTATTACATTTAAAATGTCTAAATATTTTCATGGTTGTGTCCATGCATACAACCACTTTTATGTAAGGTAGAAAATGGGGCCGATTGGCATATATTAACCACTTTTTACATAAAAGTGGTTGTTGCTAGTACAAATCCATATAACATGATGCTACCCACAAACTATGAAGTATCGCCAATATTCTTTTACTCGTAGCAATAGATGCTACCCACATGGTTTGTATTTAATGTAAAATCTAGAGTAGACTTGACATGAGTTTGTCTTTTTCTTTACTACAATTAGGGGTTGTATAAAGTATTAGAACTAGGGTTTGTACAAAGCATTAGCATGCTCTTTTTTATGTAAAATTTGTAGCATATTATACATGACTTGTTCTTCTTTCTATTGTGATCATTTTTTTATTATTGCCAATCGTTATTCATCAGTAAAATGGATTTCTCTAAATAATAGTTAAAACATCTACTATCAATTGGATCTAGAGAGAGTGGTTGTGGGATGAAACGACATATTAGAGAGAGTGGTTGTGGGATGAAATGACATATTCAATTGGTAATTACTATATGGTTGTCTTCCTTGTAAAAGAATTAGCATTCATAAGAATTCAATCAACATTATGAAAATATTTGACATAAGTTAAATTTATTATAAATTTTCAAAATTTTAAAAGTTTTTTTTATTTAATTGTACGTTGAGCTCATAAATAAATTAAAAAATCTATATTAAATTCTAGAAATATAGACATATGAAGGCTTCTTCAAATATTTTGAGTTATATATTTTATTTAATTTTGAGTTGTGACATTCCTTCATAAGTTTCCTCCTAAGGTTGGATGATTTAGGGACATATATTCGCTCCCCAAAGTACAAAATTCCATCGTGCAACCAAAAATTCTATGTTTTTCCATCCTTCACCTACACCATGATGTTATTTGTCATGTGATCATGCTCTAACCCTTTCTTTATCCTTTCATACAAATCTTCCAAGATATGAATATGAATGCCCCCCGATGTAGGAAACTCCTCCTCTTCCACCTTTAGGACAACGAGTTGTGCCTTTTTTCTCAAGGTACTCATGACAACAATGACCATGCTCGACCTATACTCAATGGTCATGTCAAATTCTATGAGGAAGTATTTGCACCTTGCCTACTTGGGTGACAAATTTGGTTTCATTACAAAGTAACTTGTTACAATGTTGTTTTTCTTCATAAAAAATGGATTTCCCAACAAGTAGTGTCTCCAAGTATGCAAACAACGTACCACTGCATTAATCTCCTTCTCATGAACAGGCTATATATTTTCATGATATTCCAACTTTCTTCTCTCAAAGGAAACCAAATGTCCCTCTTATGTTAAAACCCCTCCAATGGAAACATTTTATGCATCTATTTTCACTTCAAATGATTTCTCAATGCCTCGCAGCATCCACATGGGAATAGTGACAATTCTTCATTCTATCTCTTCAAATGAAAAGTTTCTCCTCTTCATCTAGTTCCATGCTTTTCCCTTTTAGAACAAGTCAATCAACAGTGCAACAATATTGGAGTATCCCTCTATGAACCTGCGATATCAGTTGGCTATCCCACGGAAGACTCTCATGTCATGAACTATTTACAGCTCTTTCCAATATTCAATTTCCTTGAACTTTGCAGGGTCCATGTGAATGCATCCTTGGCCAATCCAATTCGCTAATAAAAATATCTTAGTGTGCCCAAAAGCACAGTTAGACTTTTTCCAAAATAGTTGGTTGTGTCATAGCACCTCAAACACGTATGCCAAATTTTTCTTCTGCTCCTCCATAATTGAGTCATACATTACAATGTCAACCAATACACCACAGTGAACTTGTCCAAAAATGGTCGCAACATTTCATTTATCTATGTGAAAAAGTTTGTAGAGGTGTTTCACGATCAAAAAGGCTTCACTAGGTACTCATAGCTTCCATTCCTTGTCACCATTGTTGTCTTCACCTCATCTCCAACCACAATTCGCACTTGATAATACCCATGTCGCAAGACAATATTTGAAAATACTTTGACCTTGGCCAACTGATGGAAGCAATTAGAAGATAAGGGCAATGGGCATCAATTCTTCACATTTTGTTTGTTCAATGCTCAATAATCCAAAGAAATCCTTGGATTTGAAGTGTCCTTCTTCTTCCTAAAGTGAATTGGGGTGCCATATGGTGACCTAGACAGACAAATGAAGCTAACATCAATACATTTTTTCAATTATCCCTTCAACTCTTTCGAATTAGATCCAGAAAATTGATAAGGAGATCTTGTCGATAGTCACAACCCAAGAGTTAACTCTATATGTTGGTCAACAATGCATCGTAGTGGGAGCACATTCAAAAACTCATCTGAAATTATGTCTGAAAAATGAGCCAACAAGTCAGCAATCTTAGGTGGAACATCCATCCCCAATCCATCCTCTTCAACTTCTCAAACAATTGTTGCATAAATATGTAATCCATTCCAGCTTACATTATTCATACTTAATGTAGACATAAGTTGCACCTTTCCATTAGAATTTTTTGCAGTTGTGAACGCAAACCAAGCCTTCCACTCACCAAGTACAACCATCTTGTCCATCCATGGCCTTAGCACTGAATGCGTCCTCCTTAGGAACTCTTTCCCAAGATTCACCTCAAATCGATCCATTGGAATCATTGTGGAGCTACCCCAACCTTCCCACTTATCAATTTGAATATGAATTGAGGAGGAAACACCAATTATTGACTTTTCCTTAGATTTTACTTCCTTCACCCTGGCTCCACACAAACAGACTCTAAGTCCCAACTCCTTCACTAGCTCAATCGTTAGAAAGTTGTGTGTGACACCTAAGTCAACGAGAGCTTGCATTATTATGTTGTTGATAAACAAATCTACAAAATGAAATTGAAAGTATTGTCTTCCAAGCTTTCCACCCAAGGCACCCAATGCACCAACCCTTCATAATTTGCTGCAAACTAATCATTTCCACAATTTCTTTGTTAAGTGAAAAAGACAAATAAAAACATAATAAAACATATGTGCATTATGCTTGTCTTTTGTAGACTATGTTGGAGTACCCCTTTGACCACCACTTGGTTTTGAGACTTTTCATTTCAAGGCCCTATAGGTCTTGGTTTGCTACTCAAACCAGGTCTATTTTGCCTCAGGTCACAATGAGAGACTTGAATAAACCCACCTTAAGTCAATTACAAGCTTCTTTCATCACACGACCCTAGGTCGCCCCACTTCGAGACTATGTGAGGCTTGTCATACTATGCGCTATGTATCTACAAAACTCTTCATTGAAAAACTACTATGATACCATCTATCACACCCCCAAGAGTCATGTCCATGTCCAACCTTGGCATCTCATCCAAGCTGGTCTCAACCAAAGACACTTCACCTAAACTATGCCTCTTCACCTAGAGTATACCCATACTATGTTCTAGGCTATGGACGAGCCGATCCTTACACTATGCAAATTAGTTGTATACTTAAAGACATTTGTTAACACTCTTTAACACTTAGTCAAGTTGGCATTCAACATAAAACATGAAAAACACTATAGACATATATAGTGTGGGAGGCACTAGCAATGCCTAATACTAAGTTTATTTTTTTATACTACCAAACATAAACAAATCTTTACAAATATGGCACTATTCTCCCAGTTACATAGATGGGCAGAGTCTCATGACTCTACATTATACATCAGAACTTTCCAGATGTGTAGTTTGGTCACACCAAGACTTCCCATGTGCGTCTCCTTCTTAGTGTCATGTTTTATCCACTAGTGCACCCAACCTTAGATCTCCATGTATCTTACATTCATTTTTTTCTTGTCTTTCATTGGTTTTGTTCCCTTATTCTTATATAGGGACTCCAAGGGTCACTTGTGAAAAACGTCATGTCTTTTTGGTGTGTTGCACCCCTTCATGAATGGTCACACTCAACCAAACCATTTTTTCACTCTGCAGACATAGTTTGGCCAAATGAGCTTGTTTTTCCATCAATTATCGCATCTTTTGGACCAACGTGCCTAATCTTTTGGTGCAGGTCATTTGCCTCGCGCTCTTCCTTGTGCCAATTATCGTGACTTTCCATGGGTTTGTAGATGGGGTTGCCTAACCTCTCTGGTGCGGACATGATTCCAAGGGAAGATAGGTCCACTACTTGCTCATGCTCCCAAGTTGTGCAGCCCTTTCCCAAATGGACCCATGTCTGCATCGACCGTCACAAGGGAAGAAGGGTGTGTGCCCCCTTGGGCTCACACATCACCATTGTGCCCTAAGGTGTCATGCCAACACCCATAATACAAGTTCTTGCCCAATCAATCATTCGCTCCTTGTGCTCCTCTGCTCCTCGTCTTTTCCATCACCGAATCCACCCAAAGAGTGTGCATGCTCGGTGAGTGTCACACAATGTATTTTTTATGTTAATACTTTTTAGTTGTGTATTTTTTGTGTTAGTCAATTTTCATTTTATTTGCAAGAATAAAATTTGAATAAGAAAAATAATGTTCCATCACAATAGCAGTTGACTAAGCATAATTGATAACTTAGATATTATAATATATAAAAAATTATTGTTCTTTCTAATTTATGTTATCAAAACTATGATTAGAAAAGTTATCTTACATACCATCTTCAAAATAAATAAATAAACAAATCATGTTAATAATATATACATGCCTGAGTGGGCCTAATGGTTAAGAACATGTGTTTCCTCTTAAGGGGGGTCCCTTGTCCCTATTATCCTTAAATGTAGTTTTAAATAAAGTCTTTGTGAAAAAAGAAGGTTGTTATCTTTTTTATAATATGTTATTTTTATTGTTTTAAATAAAATAAAATTAAAATTAAATAAATATTACAGTTTTTAAAATTGATTGAAGTAGTCAGTTGAGCATCCTAAACTGTTTTAAAATTGATTGAAGTAGTCAGTTGAGCATCCTAAACTGAATTGATTGAAGTAGTCAGTTGAGCATCCTAAACTGAATTTTCGTATCATTATCGTTAGAAAGGCAATCCCGAATTTTATCGTTAGAAAGAGAATCCTGAATTTTGAATTTTAAACTTCATTATGCTTTTGTTATGCTATGCTTTTGTTATGCCAAAAAAATTTTACCGTTAGAAAAGCAATTTATTAAAAATAAAATAAAGGCAATCCTGGATTTTAAACTTAATTGTGCTTTTGTTATGCTATCCTTTTTTTCTCTGCAGTTAGCTGTGCTCTTCGTATCATATCTGCTGTCTGTCTCTGCGTGTATGCAATGTGACCGGGTTCTGTGGTGCAGGTACATAGAGACGCAACCGTCTATAAATGATCAGAGGAGTTCAAGGGAAAACAGTGACATAAGTTATAGCGAAAAGGATCTCTTGGACGTCCTGCTGGAGATGAGAAGCGACGAATTTACTATCGCCCATATGAGAGGCTACATAACTGTACTCCTTTGGTTACTTATTGATTGCTCACAGCTCTTTCTTAGTGTAAGATTTTGTTATATCACAAATTTTCAAATTGATTTTGGGGGCAATGCTTCCTATCGTATAACCTCTAGGTTTTGTTACACCACGAATTTTCAAATTGATTATATGGGCAATCTCTTGGCTTATTTTATTGACAGATCTCTTGKCTTCKATTAAACTTTCATGGAAAAAATTATAAAAGCTTCTCCTTCTTTCTCATSTTTAATTATTTTTGTTGCAGGACTTATTTVGTGCAGGGGCTGAGACCACCGCAAATACAATTGAATGGGCGATGRCAGAACTCATCCACAATCCGGAGAAGATGAAACGARTCCAAGCCGAATTGGAAGAGGTAGTCGGGCRGGTGCAAATCGTTGAAGAGAGTGACGCAGAGCGTYTSCCTTGTCTCCGMGCGGTTGTCAAAGAAGTGCTCCGATTGCACCCGCCGGTTCCTATACTCATCCCTCACAGAGCCGATAGCCGTTGTCAGATTTCGGGATTCGTGATACCCAAGCACACCCAAATACTCGTCAACGTGTGGGCAATAGGAAGGGACCCTTCGATTTCGAGATTTATTGATAACGAGATGAGTACTTGAAATTTCGAGCTGATTCCGTTCGGAGCAGGAAGGAGAATGTGCGTGGGGCTTCCCTTGGCGACTCGGATGCTCCATCGCTGTTGGCGTCCCTCCTCCATTCATTCGAGTAGGCAGCTCCCCACGAAAGAGAGGATGATCTCCATCAGCTTGCTTGTTGGAATGATCGGTGAGTTTATGATCGCATGAGAGAGATCTACTCTGATTATATTGATGTAACTTTGGATATTCTACTCTGGTTGATCTCTAATTTGTTTGGTTGATCTCTACTCTGGTTGATCTCTAATTTGTTTGGCTTTGTTTAGTTGATCTCTAGTTTATGTAGCTTTGAATATTCTACTCTGGTTGATCTCTAATTTGTTTGGTTTTATTGTCCTCGTTTAGCAGCTAACTAAAGCCTTCATACTTTTTCTTTTGCTTGTTTTTCTGTTTGTTTAACTGTTGCTTGTAGATCCATTGATACAGAAAATGCATGGTTGTCAGTACATGGTGCAAACGGGTTCAGGATCAATAATCATGTGATAGGTACAATTTTCTTCTAACTTTGTCGTTTCCATATGGCTTCATTGATTTTTTATTTTTAGTGAATTTAGGGACATAATAAGGAATTTCAGAGCTGAATAATTTATTTCATTGTAATGGTCCGGAGTTAGTGAGTTGGATTGTTAACATAATCTTATTCTGCTAATTTAAATGAGGAGCGTTGTGTTATCAAGAATTTTTTAATTACATATAACAGAGATTTGTAACAAATATTTGTGTTGCCAAGATTTTGTTGAAGAAAGATAATAACGCCCTGCATTTCTTCATCATTGTTTTTTATATGGATAAATGAAATATGGTAGAGTTTATTAGGGAAAAATGGCTCCTAAGGTTTACCAACCAAGGTCGTTAAATACTTAAACCTCAACCCGAATCACTTGGTTCAGAAATATGCTCTGTAAATCATGCCATTACTTCCTAGGATTATGGATTCCTATCCCAACTATTTTTCAAAATATCTTTTAATCTCAGGGTACTGTTAATGATAACATAAGTCTAGACTATGATGATATACCTCTGTACATTGGAAAAATGATATCAGTGATATCAAATTAATTTAGTTGAGGAGGGTTTGATGCATTCCCGCTACAAGTATTAGGTAATAGTTTTACAAGTATTAGTTAATAGTTTTGACAGGAGAATGGAACGAAATGGAAATGGCTAAGCACTTGATTAAAATTGAGAAAATGCTCCGAAACACTCTCTGTGGATTGATAACTATTGCCCAGTCCTTGATACTGCACATCCACATATAATTTTAGAAATCTGAAATTTTGGATCATAACCTCGAAGTATATATCTTGTCTCTGTGGATTGATAACTCTCAATGAATTATGAGAGACAAAAGTGTACGCGGATACATACCTGATTGATATTTGAGCGTACCCTATTCCAGTCTGATTGCCCCCGTCCTTCATACTGCACATCGAATTAAGGGTATTCAATTCGAATGAGTCTGCTTGGATTTTATTCAATTCAAATGAGTCTGCTTAGATTTTAAGAATTCGCAAGAATATTGGTTGTAGTGTGTACTGGGCCTAAAATGTTATGTAGCGATAACTTTGCTGGCAATTCTTTGAACAGAACGATTTATTAGCTTGTTTTCTTATAAGTACTTTAAGATCCCATAACTGAGTATTATGATACTTTCTATACTATAGATAGAAGAAGACTATTTAAGAACAAAAGAACATGCATTTCCTAAAATGCTTCTTGATAGGTGTCTCATTGTATGCCAATATCCCCATCCACCGTTATCACTCCATTTCGGCAGATTAATTAATATCATAGAATGCAATCATTGGTTTCCCAATCGACCGTTATCACTCCATTTCGGCAGATTAATTAATATCATAGAATGCAATCATTGATTGGGTCGTGGCTCGGGGAGAGTTTACCATAACCACAGCCCATTCCATGTGGTTCAACAGCCGGGAGAGAGTGCAACTGTGTGAGCAAATGATAGATCCGAACATTTTCCATTGACTTAGCCTTAAAATTTATAATTGGGTTGTTTATATGTAAAAATTTCAGACCATTATACTATGTAAATATTGGGTGTATTTTTAGAATGAAATCACACCTTTTTATTTAGTCTTACCTTTCTATTTATTATGCTCTTACTTCAAAACTCATATAAAATTTGAGTGTATTTTTAGAATGAAATCACACCTTTTTATTTAGTCTTACTTATCTATTTATTATGCTCTTAGTTCAAAACTTATAGTCTAAAATATTTAGTCTTATTTTGGATTAGATTTTGTATATTGGATAATTTGTTTTTGTTTTTTTTTCTATTTATCATATTCATATCATAATATTTTTTTAAAGGAATAACCATATTGTTTTTGGAATCATAAACTTAAGACTCTCTAAGTAGAATCCCAATAGCTAGCTAGATCCCAATACTCAATGAAACTTGCATAGACTTTTTCTATTAAAAAACAACTCCACCTTTATGCTCTTATAACCTTATGTGTTAGTCATGTCTATTGAGTGTCTCTGGATTACCAGTTCAAAGCCTCATTCACTTTTGACAAGACATTATTATCATTCTATTCTTCTATTCACTTTCTTGTTGAAATGTGGTGTAGAGCTTCACTTCTAAATGAAGCATGGGTCAATGCT
>JASDQU010104816.1:153605-165192 GCA_032191745.1 Picea mariana | reverse complement strand
GAGCATCTTTCACAAGAAGAAGAAAAATGTCACTGTTGTCGTACATGAAAATTAGGGATTTTTATTGAAGAAGGTTTTCAACCTCAAAATCATCTAGAAAAGTGAGCCCTAACCCAAGGAATTCTTTGGCACCTTCAGTGCACTGTTTCAGTGGGTATATCTCCTGGAAAGTGAAACACTAGTTTTCAAAAAGTATCATAAGTACCAGAAAACCAAAAGTACCAGAGTACCAGAAGTACCAGAAAACCAGAAGTACCAGAAAACCAGAAGCACCAGTCCAAAAACCCACTGGTCAAGTTTGAGGGGGTAAAATTTGGATTTTCAGAAATCTAACTGCACTAGCTTACTCGCCTAAGCTCAGTGCATCTATCCCCTGGATTAGAATTTCAAAATTTGAAGTTTGAAAAATTAGGGTTTCCTCATAAAACCCTAAGTTGCAGTTGCTGTCTCCGAACCAGTTGCAGTATCAATTGCAGTTGCAGTACTAGATGAAGTATCAGTCATAGTACCAGTTGCAATCACCCTTGAAGTTTTTAAGAGTTTGTGATCATTACCATTTCTACTAGATGGTGCCACTACCTGCAAATGTCATCAGAGGTATGTACTCACACATGTTTAAATGTTTAATACTTAAAGGGTATTTGCAGAAGAAGGGATATCTTTCCATAGATCCATAAGGATCTCAATATCCAACACATTCAAAGGAACAATGCAACTCAGGTTTGATTATTCTGATATGCATATATTTGTTATGAAATTATTTTGATCAGTGTTGCATGTTCAAGCTATGACCATCATACTAACCTTTGGTCAAAATTAAAGTCAAAGTATTAGATGGATTAAATTTGAGATCATAGAGTTTACCCTCTAACCCAACCTTCTATCAAGATAAAATATTGTCCTAGTACAAAAGACGGGTTGAAGAAAGCACCTGCCATCTTGAGTGAAGGAGACTTGGAAGAAAAGGAACACTGTCATTCTTGAGGACAAGACACCAGGTTCTAGGTTTGATTAATTAAGTTGATTAGATTCAAAGTTGCACATGACAAGTTTATAACTGCCCCTTTACAAGTAAATACTATAGTTGAGATAATAGTCTTTGAAAAGTATTATACTTGGTAGCATGTGATCATATTGAGATAAATGCTTAATGTAATCATTTTCCAGATACAAATAACATCTCCTATAGGAGAAAATTCTTGTGTTAGTTCCAAGTTGCCATGGAGTAATGTCTAATCACAACACTATAAGAGTGTTGACCTCATTTCATATTGTATTTCTTACTTTTGATCCTTGCTTCAGACATGTCACAAGTGATATCTCTAAAGGAGATATTGTGATGACTATTTGTGCTATTGCTTTATCTATTATCAAAAAGAGTATTATTATTTCTTGTTGTTTTGTTGACCTTGTTTTAGGTCACGTGTGATAACCCTAAGAAAGCTATAGTGAAGGTTGCAGAAGCCAACATATTATATGAGATATGAAGCAAACGATGTACATGACCATATACACTCATGTACCAAAGAAGATGAAGGAGAAGCTATCTTTTGGAGATTCAGAGTATCTCATATGAAGATTGATTGAAAGGAGCAGAAGGCTCCAAAGATGACCGAACATTAGAACAAGAACTCTCAGCAGAATTGTTCAAAGGTTAATGAAGCCACCTTGACAGGAAGCAAAACTCGTTTGAAGCCTGACCCAGTCTTTCATATTTAGACTTGGTATTCAACACCAAGTATACTTTGTACGAGATGATGAAGTCCTTGTAGACTTAGAAGAAATCGAGAATAATCTTGCTCTTAGAAAGGATTAGATGAAGAGACAACTTCCAGGACTGTGAGACATATTCCATGAGAATACTAGATCATATAAGCTTTAGAAACTTCTAGGAGATATGAAATCTCCTGGGGAAGATTCCCTTATTTTAGTAACAGAGAAGGAAGAAAGTCAGAAAGACTAGGATATGGATTCTTCCATGAGACTAGAAGAGAAGTCAGTATTGACTTCCAAGATTGATCTATACAGATCAAACTTGTTGCAGAAGTACGAAGCCCGATGTGTGTCCAGAGGATTCTTCCAACAAAAGGGAGAAGACTATGCCAAGACACTTATTGAAGAAATAGTTCCAGTATTTATGAAGACAACCAGAAGAACCATGATTCATATGTAGTATGATATTTAGGGGGAGAAATCCCCATATTTAAAATTGAGTGGAATTTGGTGCAATACATTAGTTGAGTCATGGAAACATAAGTATGATAAAATATAGCATTACCTCCATGAAATAAGAAGAGCTATCTTCAGTATCAGTTATTGAACCACTCCCAGTCTCAGATGAAGTTGTTTCCATGACGGAGTAGAGGATTTACTTCCATATTTCAGTAGTCACAGTGAGAATGGAGCAACCATTCTCAGCTTTAGAGCAGGTGCAGGTGCAGATTCCCAGTTCCAGAAGGAGCAATTGCAGAAAGAGGAGAGGACATACTCTCAATTAGTGAGACATATAGTTCCTTGTAGAGAGCACATAGAGCTAGCACATGATTGTTTATATTGAGTTGCAGCTAAGTAAGTGTACCAGATTGGTACAATACAATGAGAAACTTTGATTTGAAGATTGAAGATAGAAAGACTCATGTATGCCAGTTGAAGGAAGCTTTAGTACGTGTTGAAGCAAGCTCCTATATCTTGGTATGGAAGAATTGACAGTTTCCTGATGAACTTGGAATTTACCAAGAGTAAAGTTGATTCTAACCTTTATCCCAAGGTTATGAATGATGAGTTAGTGATGTTACTACTATATGTAGGTGATGTATTCTGGACAAAATCTCATCACAAATTGCAGAAGAAGCTTGCTACAGAGTTTGATGGAAGACCTAAATGCATTATCTCTTAGGTCTTGGAGTTTGGTAGAGCACAAAGAATATCTTCCTTAACCTAGGGAAGTATGCACTTAAAATGAAGAGGTTTGACATGTTGAAATGTAAATCCATGAACACACCCATTGAAATGAAGTTGAAGCTCCTGGTAGATACTTATTCAAAATTGGTTGATGCTACCCTGAACAGACAAATTATTGGTTCAGTGATGTATCTGACGAATACCAGGCTAGCTACATGTTTTTCCTTGAGTCAGTATTTGGTATAACCCAGACATGTTCACATTGTAGTTGCAAAACATATGACAAGATACCTTAAGGGTACGTTGGATTTTGGTCTCTATTATACTAAATATCATGACTTCACACTGAGTGGCTACAACGATTCATATTGAGATGGAAGTGTTTCTGATAGAAAGAGCACTTCAATATGTTGTTTCAGTTTGAGGTCAGCCATGACTTCATGGCATAGTAGAGAGCAATTCAACATTGCTCCTAGCATGACAGAAGCATAATACATTGTTGCATGTTCTGCCAGTTGTGAATCCATATGACGTCGGATGTTGTTGACAGATCTATTTGATCTGGTGATGGAAGCCACCATGATTCTATGTGATAACCAAGTTGTATAAAGATGATTGAGAACAATGCGTTCCATGATGAGTCGAAGCACATAGAGATCTGGTATCACTTCATTTGTGATATGTTGCAGAGAAGAGCCATAAAGCTCCAATATGTTAGCACAAATGAACATGTTGTTGATGTGTTGACCAAGCCTCTATCTCGTGTAAAGTTTTAGCACTTTTGAGATAAGCTTGGTGAAGTCCATAAGGACCTCCCTCGAAAGGGGGAGTAGTGCTGTGATGCCAGCTTAATTGCTGTGATGATGATGCCAACTTAATTGTTGTGATGATGTGCCAACTTAATTGATGTGATTATGTACCAGCTTGATTGTTGTTATGATATGCAAACTTTGTTGTTGTGACAATGTACCAATTAATTGCTGTGATGATGTGCCAACTTAATTACTGTGATGATGTACCAACTTAATTGATGTGATTATGTGCCAACTTAATTGTTGTGATGATGTGCCAACTTAATTTCTGTGATGCCAGCCTCATGTTGATGACATTCCAACCTCGTGCTGTGATGATGAGCCAACTTAATTGCTGTGATACCAGCCTCATGCCAATGACATGCCAACCTCATGTTGTGATTATGTGCCAGCTTAATTGTTTTGATGCCAACATCGTGGTGATGACATGGCAACCTTGTGTTGTGATGATGTCCCAGCCTTGTGATGTGATGATGTGCCAACCTCATGCTGTGATGATGTGCCAACCTTGTGCTGTGATGATGTGTTTCCAGCTTCGTGTTGTGATGCCAACCTCGTGCTGAAGACTCTCAACCCAGTGTTGATGTTGATGATGCTCCAACCTTTGTGCTATGTTGTTGCTATTATTGATGATGATGATGATGCCACTTTAGTTGCTTGTTGAAAATGATGATGATGATGCCACTTCAAATTCTTGCTGAAGAAGATGATGATGATGCCACTTTAGCTTCTTGCTAAAGATGATGATGATGATGCCACTTCATCTTCTTGCTGAAGATGATGATGATGATGCCACTTCATATTCTTGATGAAGATGATGATGATGATGACACTTCATCTTCTTTCTAAAGTTGTTGTTGATGATGATGATGTTATTTCATCTTTCATGCTAAAGATGATGATGATGTTCCTTTAGCCTCATGCTAAATAAGATGATGATATTACTTTAGCCTTACGCCAAAGATGATGATGATGTTACTTTATCCTCATGCTAATTAGGATGATGATGCTACTCCAGCTTCATGATATGAACGATGATGATGAGAAAAACTTCCGATGATTTATAGATATGCCAGTTAGTGTTCCAAGATGTTGTTGATGATGTTTCCCTCTCTCTCGCCTGATATTGTTGTAGAATACCCTTCTTGTTAAGGGGGAGTGTTGAAATATTGTAACTGCAAAGAGTATTATATTTATTATTGATGTATTATTAATTAGATCAATCCCCTTTTGTGGATTGATCATGTCGGGCATTGTAAATGACCGAATCCCCTTTTGCGGATTGGTCAAACCCTAATTGTAATAGGAAGAATAATAAGTCGACCCCTAGATTAATTTAAAGTGGTTCTAACCACCCAAAATGAGAAGTCAACCTTGCCAGTGAAAAGACACCTCAGTTCAGTGTTTTCCAGATTGTATAAATAAGAGAGGCCAACGCCTCATTTACACACACACTTGTTCATCAGAGCGCAAGTTTGAAGCTGCAGTTGGAGAAGAAGAAAGAAAGAGAGAGAGGCACATTCTTGGGAGAGGACTTTTTGTAGTGTTTGGTTTATTCTCTTGGCATTATATTGGCTATCTATATTAAGGAAGTTTTTGCTAGGTTTTATCCCCCATGAGGGTTTCCCAAGATAAATGATGTGTCTCATATGGTTGTGTATTTCTTAGTGATCCTATCTATGCTATAGTTATCTAGTGAATTGAAAATAAACCTAATAATATCTCAAAACTTAACAAATACTAGTTTTTCTAGACTGAAAAAGACATTCCATGTACATGTATATGCATTAGCAATAGCACTTGGAGCTATCTTGGCGCAGCCAAGAGTGAGATATTTGGATCACCCCATATCATTTGCAAGAAGAAAGCTATCAGAATCAGAACATAACTATAACACCACAGAGAGGGAAGTCCTAGCTATGGTCTACGCGCTACAAAAGTTTAGACATTACTTATTGGGAAAATACTTTAAGATGTTCAAAGATCACTCAACCCTTAAATACCTAGTCAACAAGCCAATGTTGGGGGGGAGAATCTGTCGATGGTTACTATTGTTTCAAGAATTTGATTTTGAAGTAATAGTCAAGCCAATAAAATTGAATGCATGACCTCACCACCTATCAAGGGTCACAAACAAAGAAGAACCTATGAATTTAGAGGAAAACTTCTTGGATGCAAAGTTATTTTCAGTTCAGACCATTGATGAATACTTTGTAGATATCATTCAATACTTGATAACAGGTACTGCACCACAGGAATATAACACCACTCAGAAGAAAAACCTGGTAGTCTGGGCTGCAGACTATCAACTGATCGCATGACACTTATAAAAAATGGTTGCAGATAGCATCTTGCGAAGATATCTATCAGAACATGAAAGTCCAAGAGTTTTATCAGAATCCCATGAGGGAATGGAAGGAGGACATTACGTAGGAAAAGCTACCATGAAAAAGGTATTGCGTGCAAGAATATGATGGTTGACCATTCACAGAGACTTGAAGGAGTACTGCCAGAGATGTGATGTCTGTCAAAGGGTTGGTAAACCCAATAGAAGTGATGAGATGCCATTATGACCATAGGTAAAATTGCAGGCATTTGATAAATGGGAAATATACTTTGTGGGACCAATCAACCCACCAACAAAAAGAACAGGAGAAAGGTACATTATCACTGCGACAGAATACCTTACAAGATGGACGAAAGTGACACCAGTGAAGGATCACAACGTAGAAACAACAACACACTTTCTATTTGAACAAGTAATCACTAGATTTGGGTGCCCAAGAGTTTTTATGAGCGACCAAGGCACACACTTCATTAACAACACTGTCAATGCTATGATTGAAGAGTTTGAAGTGCATCATCAGAAAAGCACACCATATCGCCCACAGGAAAATGGCACAGTAGAAGCATTTAGCAAAATCCTTGAGAATGCACTAACAAAGATCTATAATGGGAACAGGGATGACTGGGACCTCAAAATACCAAAATTTTTGTGGGCCTATAGGACCACGTGCAAGAAGTTGACAAGGCACACACCATTTAAAATGGTATATGGGAAAGAAGCAGTGGTGCCATTATAATTTCTGGTACACAGTTTGCACGTAGCAGTAATTACACACATGAAGGAATGAGGCGGAATACATGAGAGACTAAATTAGTTGATGACCATGGAGGAATATCGGATTCTAGTAGGGTTCCACCAACAAGTTCATAAATAAAGGGACAAATCTTGGCATGACAGACACATCAAGAAGAAAACTTTCAAGGAAGGATATTTAGTGTTGATGTATGATGACAAATCCATTCAACACCCAAGAAAACTCAGAATCCACTGGTTAGGACCGTACCAGGTAAAAATTGTCACAGATGGGGGAGTTGTATAGTTGAAAGACTTAGCAGGTGAAAAAATCAAAGGGATGATCAACGAGAGTCGACTGAAGCTGTACAAGGAAAGTCAACCACCCACAACTTGAAATTCATCGCACAGTATAGAAAAAACAAAGGACATTAAACGATACCAACAAAGGTACAGTGTGCCGAAAGGAGAAGGGGCACACACACTTAGGAATACAAACCCGATGAAGACAAGGCCAATGGACAGAAAAAAATGGAAACAAGCGGGAAAAGTAAATATGACAAAAGAAGTAGTAAACGATGAAGGCATGCAAAATTGAATGTCGGAAAGGACTGACGGACGTTGCATTAATCGTGCCAACTAGAGATAGTGAAGGAGAGTAATGGAAAGTATGAAGGAATTAGAGGTTCATTGAATCCATAATAAAGGTAGTTTCTTCGACAAGATTCATATGATGCCCATACAAAGCATGGACGTATGAGCAAACAACTTATTGTGAGAATGGAAAATATAGAGAGTGATAGAGCCTACGGAGAACAGAGAAAAGTTCACAGAGGTTACAAAGATAATTGAACTCAGTGAAAGATCGACATTCACCATCATGGAACTACTCAACCAAGTAGAACCAAGCTAGACTGCCATACACCCCAGAGTTAGAACCAGGGCACAGGTACAATCGTAGGAAAGTGAACAACAACCGCCAAAGGTCATCAATGTCGACAAAATCCCATCACTAGATACAACACCCATGAACCCCACACCCGTGGTAGAAGAAACCCGACAACCAACACTTGAGGACATGAATGTGGATATGCCAAAAAAGGAATATGAGAAACAAAACCAAGGCATAGGTAGCCTAGCGCAACCAGAGAACCCTAAAGGAGCTCCGAGAGTCAATGGGATGACTACAAATCAGGAAGCAACGGCCGAGACAGATGAATCTCAAACAACCATGTCAAACCACCCATAGGAAGGAGTAGTGGAATATGTCACGGGATGGCGAAAACAATATGTAGAAGAACGACTGATGGAGGCTTGAACCTCGAGTTAGAAACTATAAAAAAAGGACAAGCAATAGGTCCCTAGGTCACCACGCAAGCAACCCATCACAGCCATTGTTTTGCCACGTATACCAGAAGGGGTATGGGTGAAATCAATCTTGATAGGTTATGTCGAGAAGTTAAAATACTTGGACCATGATGTAACGGGTACAAAAAAGTTCCCAGAGTTCACAAAGAAATTCTACCTATAGACTACGGGTCTGGACACATTTGGGGAACCGGTTAATCAACCACTCCATTGGGAAACATGATTGGAAAAAATGGGGATTTTAGGTCTACTAGAGCTACCACACTTTGGCTGAGGAAAGTACGCAATCAGTTGCGTCAAAAAATTGATGGTGGTCACACATGGTAGGGATATAGGGTTGGACATGCTCATCTCGATAGACATAGATCTCATTGTGCACATTATAGGGCTTTCAACCTGGGCCATGGACCCCACATAATTTATCGACGATAAAACAAAGGAGAAATCACTCACGGAAGATATTAAAAGGAAATATGACACTGACAGGGGGACGTGAGGAATCATCATCAAAAGGATCAATGATGTCGTGACACAAATGGCCGCACAAATCATGGCCTGCAAGTTGCTAAGAAAATGTCCCAAGGAGGAAGTCTCGACTGGGGTCGTCGCAGTTGCAGCACAATGTGTCGAGGGCACCACAGTTAGTTGGGCACCCTATCTTTTGAATTTGTTTCTGGATGATTGCAAGGATGCGCAGGATCTAGGAACATAATTTCATTACTCATGGTTTCTCATGCTGATAGCCATTATGGGATGGAAGGAACCAAAATATGTATTTTTCGCCACCGGACCCAAACCTAATCATGGAATGAGATATTTATCGCTTGGCGCCACGTCAGATGCCAGGAATAGAAATATGATCGCATCCTTATTCGAAGGATTTCTACGTGATATACATGATTCCATCACCAACCTCTAGAGAATAACACCATAGGCTTTCACGTACTATCAGGAAATCTCCAACTTCAAGCCCACTCAACATGCGATGTGGATACAAGCGCAGAAAAACCCCAACAAGAAGTGGTTACAATTGCGCTACTGCATCACAGAGGGTGACATTGAAATGGTTATCAGGGATTGGGAAGACGATTGGAAGATTCTAGTTCTCACCCAAGACATACCTATAAGGACAGTGGAGGAGGAGGTAGGGTAGGAAGAAACACAACCTCAGGAAGTACCAGTGCCCAAGAAACCAAGGACGGGCCATACCAAAACAAAGTAGATGAAATAAGGGACAACTAAGATGGGGACCCAGAAGGGGAAGAAGAATAATACGCAATCAGCCCAAGTACAATAGAAATAGGCCAAGGTAGTGCAGGGGACTACACCAAGTCCCAATCCACAAGAACTAGGCCTGACTAAGAGGCCAACTACTCAGATGGGGGGTGCGCGCAAGAATATGAAGGCGTAGAGAACACCTCAAGAATACACGATCACGGAGGATGATGCATGAATGATAGCCAAAATGGTTTAGGATCATACATCTGAGGATTTTGAGAATGTTGTGCACCATAGGGACATAACTCAAGAGGAGTTGGAAGACATGCAACAACTCCTCAAGCAGATCGGGGAAGCACAGGCAGTGGGAAGAAGCATAGAAACAGGGTCTTCAACATCACAAACATGAGAAGAAACTGAAGCAAGTGAGTGAGATACATTCCAAACAATACTGCAACCAAGTGAAAAATTCCACATTACAACCAACATGTTGCGTATGGAGGATATCGTGGGGAAGACACCTCTAAAATACTTAGATCAACTCCAATTGGTTTTTCTGTGGATACCATCCAAATCTCTACACAAATTACAGGTTAGCGTTACCCAAGAAGTACAGTCTCGTGCACGCACAAACACAACCGAACTACAACAGGAAAAGGATAAATGGGATGCGCTGCAATTGATATATGAGAAGGCCAAGATCGAGACCCAAGAGGAGAGCGAGAGCGTGAATGGATTGGAACAAAAAGTGTCCGAAACTTATGAGAATATTCCAAATACCGTGCAGAGGGATGAACTCACAGCAACAGAGAAGATTGATCTGATTGCATGGTAAATCGATCAATATCAGAAGAAGATCGAGAATCTTCGTGAGCATCTCACACCTACCACTCCACTAGAGGTAAGGGAGAAAAGGAAGCAAGAGGCAACACATAAGATACATGAAATAGAGCAACAAGTTAGCGCAGTACTCAACTTTTTCAATAAAGTAGCACATCATTGGATGAAGCTAGAAGAGGATCAATGAGTCCAGTGGTGGGACAAGGAAGAAGAAAGGATAAGCACAACTATCCGAGACCTCAAGCAAAGGAATAATAAAATGTCTATCACAGAGCGCGTCAAAGGGGCACCGGATATGAAGAAACTACAGGCAAAACTCACCACTGCGCAAACAAAAAAAAAGGAGTGTCAGGCTCAAATGAAACCACTTCAAGAGTGAGTAGTAGAAGTCATTGCACATGAAGAGGAAGCCAAGACATATATGGAACATACCAAGCAAGAGTGCGCAAGGTTTATTAGTGATGAGATTGTAGTCTAGACAGTAGATGAACTCAAGGAGAACACCGTGTAGGCTCAAACACAAGCAACATATCTCAAGGAGAAGTTCCATGTGATCAATAGGGAGATTGATGAAGCACACAAAGGTTACATGGCTCGGGATGAGCCACATGTAAGTGTTCAGGGCCTGTTGGAAGAAGGTGTAAGTGAAAAGAAAGGTGATTTTGGGAAAGAAGGCATGCACGAGGGAAGCGGAAACTAGAAGGAAGAGTAGAACATGTGCATTCATGGAAGACCTAATGACATTTGGGTTAGGGTTTTTGCAACACATTGTAATGGTTGGCGAGCCAGAAAGATATAAATATAGATACCTAGGTCTCATAGAAGTATGTGAAGAGACGGATGTGAGGAAGCAGATGTGATGTAATATTTTGCTGTATGACCTAATTTTGTAAGCTGTTGATCTAGAGAGGATTGAGGAGGGTATATCTTGAGGGTTATATCATAGGCTGAGGATCTTGGTGCAATCTTGTCCACCTCATAATAGATCTCAACCCAACTGAGAAGAGATGTAAAAGCATGCAGTGTTGTAGTTCAGAACTACTATAATAAAAGAGCTAAGAGCCAGATATTTGTGGACGTAGCCCAAAGGGGTGAACCATGGTAAAACTTGTGTTATGTGATTGAATGCATGTGTTTCTTTATTGTCTTTAGTAGTTGTTAATATGCTAAATGAATGAGTTGTTATATTTCCCGCGTAACCATAAATGACAGTGTATTGCGTTAATAATTTAAAATAGAACTCTCAACATACATTTCTTAGATCCCCCACTCAATCCTAGGCTACAAACACATTAGTATTGCAGCCACCCATTAAGACTATCTCTGGTGAGATGGCGCAGTGCACCCTGTGCGCTGCGTTTCCTGCTAG
>JASDQU010104816.1:105144-135973 GCA_032191745.1 Picea mariana | reverse complement strand
GATACATTTTAGAACCTGCGCATAAATTCATAACTTTTTCACATGCATACATAGTCGGGTTCTCGTTTCCAAGTTTTTAATCCTGGATAAGAGAGTTAAGTTAGGGGGTTACTCCTCGTAGGAGTGCTTCGAACGGAGCTTATGCGCAACTCGTTCATGAGCCCAATCAGGCCGAGTGTTGTAACCATGCTCTGATACCACTTTGTCACATACCCACTATCTCAATCAAATTTTTTGTTGATTTCTGCTGAATCAGAGCCCCCGAATTACCTATGGAGGCCTACTGCAAGCTAGCTCTTTCTCTCTCTTTGTTCCCATGTGATCATCGGTCATGATCATAGTTCAAATAATCATGGTGCCTCTTTGTATTTCACGCCTCGACGCTATAGGGGTGTCGAATCGTTTGACTCTGCAACCGTCGAACCCCGACAGGGCTAGCGACCGACCAATAGGGACGAATCCCTACAGGGTTAGAAAATGGCCAATAGGAACAAATCCCAATACGGATAGAGAACAGCCAATGAGAACAGGCCCCATCGCACGGTAGTCGACAGGATAGGAGGGGGCCCCACTTCACATGCCACACTATTCTGGACCCCCCTCCCCATTAAAGGTAGAATGGCAAGGGGGGTTCGGAATTCACCTGAGCACCATTGATCAAGGTGAATTAATCTCAACCGTTCGAGAGTTTCACATCCGATTCCAGACCCCCCCGCCCCCCCCACCTCTAAAGGCAGAATAGCAAGGGGGATCTGGAATGAAACCTCAGCCGTAGATTTGGGCGGGTGGACTCTAGCCATTTAGATCTGCTCGTTACTTACCTTAATGTGCATTCACACCCCAGCTTAAAGCCGACATTTCTTCCTCACATCCCACGCTCATCCCAGACCCTGGATCCTCCGAAAGGATCCTCTTCATTCATTGCCTGTAAAGGTTGAGAGGGGTGGAGGAACTATCCTTTGCATTCCTCCCCCCCCACATCTACAAGTGTCACAGACTCCGGATTCTCCGAAAGGATCTCATCCGTAGATCGATACTTAACCCTCATACTAACAGGCGAGGGTTTGCAAGTCTTAATTTCGGGATTTGTTGGCACAGGGAAGCATGCCCTTCGGTGTCCCGAGTACCAAAATGTCGAAGTGTCGAACATGCCTCATTTGGCAATTAGCCCTCTGGGATACACCTTGGTCGATATGACCTCTTCTCATATGACCATAGTTTTATTTTTGTTGGGATTTATCAAGGCAAGAGCCCGACCTCTTGTTAATGGAACTCCCAAATCCTCGATCCCCAATTTCCCAAAATGGGTAATCTTATGACACATGGCCTCCCGAGATCGGGCGGTCCAGATCTATCCCGGGGTTTCCACCATGGAAAGTCCCAAACTCTCATCACCAGGACTCCCGAGTTCGTGATTCTCGATTTCCTGAAATGGGTAATCTCATGACACATGGCCTCCGTTATTCGGACGGTTCAGATTTATCCCGGGGTTTTCACCATGGAAAGTCCCGAACTCTCGTCACCAGGACTCCCGAGTTCGCGATTCCTGATTTCCCGAAATGGGTAATATCATGACACGTGGCCTCCATTATTTAGACGGTCCAGATCTATCATGGGGTTTTCACCATGGAAAGTCCCGAACTCTCGTCACCAGGACTCCCGAGTTCGCGATTCTTGATTTCCCGAAATGGGTAATCTCACGACATGTGGCCTTTGTTATTCAGATGGTTCAAATCTATCCTGGGGCTTTCACCCCTATCCACTGGGGGTTTAACCCTCGGGTAACTCCTGACAAATCCAATGGCTGTCAAGTTTTCCAGCGGAGATCTGACGGCTCAGATTGGTTCCGTGCATTCTTCCACGACTCCCTGAACATGGAAAAATCAACAGTCCAGATACTCCCATGGACCTTTGAGATCTACGGTCCTGATTTCTTCGCTGCCCACGAAGACACAAAAAACAAAGGGGTAAGGCATTTAACACCCTACTTACTCCTACCAATCTAACGGTCATGCGTGACCACAGGTTTCCTAATGGAATCTCGTCTGTCGATCAATACCTATCAGGGTTAAGGCACTTAACACTCCATCTTCTTCTTCCGATCTGACCGTCATGAGTGACCACAGATCTCCCGATGGTATCTCGTCCATCGATTTGATACTTCATCCTTATGCTTCCATCTCGGGTTTTCAAGAGGATCGTTCCTCCTCATGCAGGGTTACTAAGGCCTTATGCCTTCACATTCTCTTTCCCGGTTCTTGATGGGATTTTCAAGGAGGGTATCTCTATGGGGAGGTTTTTACCTAGGGTATTATCTTAGGCATATAAGGGTACCTTTCTCCCATGAATCAGACATGCAGTCTGAATTAGGTCGGTAAGCATATAAATAGAGATTTATGAAGACATAAGCCATATGCAGTCTTTCCATTATAAACATGCATCTACCAGTATTGATCAAAACACCATACATACATTCTTACTCTGGAATCATTCACCATTTCACATCTTATAAACATAAATGTCAGAAGAAATATATATTTCAAGATGCCAGAGGCAAAACACTTATCAGAAATAACACCAGGGATTATGAAACTGCTAAGAGGGGTGCTCATTTCCACCCAACCGTAGGCTCAGTGACTCCCAGCAGGTTTACCGCTAGCCACCCCCGAGATGAGACCACGATGTTGTGAGACTGCATCTCTGTCTGTCAGTGACCAGAAGCAAAGGTTACTCTCCTTCCTCTCTGTTATCACTCACTCTGCATATTGCTAGAGTTCTCTTCCTTCCCTCGTGTCTGCCCCTAATCGCTTCTCCCCCACACCTTATCCCCTTGCGAGGTTGCGTGTGGCGCGATTTCCCTCACGCTGGTCAGGCCTGACGACTCTATGGATGGGCGGTTCACCTCCCCATCCCTCATAAATTTCTGAGGAGCCATCTACCTACCAGCCGGCGAGACATTTAATTTGGGGCCAGTGAGCCGCTTTTGGTTCTCCGGGCCAGTGAAGTCCAAATACGGTATTAATTCTCGGTGGAATTTAACACTACTTTTCCAGGTTCCTTCCACCCCCATCGTGGTCTCTTTTTCATCACATCCCCTCTCAGCAGTCCTGCAATATAAATTCATAATTTTATTCACATTCATTGACCTTTTCCATAAGTTCCATTCACATCACATATTCACATTCATGAGTTTTCCACAGTTCTAGCCAGTCCAGTTATTTTTACAAACTGGGGGAAAAAGGGTGTTACACACTGCATAGAACTTCCAGTTCATCTTCTCCTTCTGATATCCCTTCCTCTTTCTCCTACATTCTTAGTCTCCCCTTCCTTTGTCCATTTTTCCTATCCTCAGATCATATCTCGGTCAACAACCCCAGTCCCTCTATGTGTGCAAAGTTATTTAGCTATCTGACTCCATCACCATAAATTCCTTGTCACATAGCAACATTTTTATCCAGGTAGCTAACCACTTTATGAATCTTCCTCGCGGGCCTTAAAATAAGTCTCTTTCTGTGACACTATAATCCTGGGTATAGTCTATGGAAAATTCTGTTATGTAGCCTTCCAATATACTATCTATCCAAAATTAAATTGCGCATGAAGTCTTGTTTTCTACTTATTCCACTTATCTCACTAGTTCAGGAGTCCAGTTCTTTGGCATGGATGGTCTGTGTCTACCATTATTTTCCACAAATATTTTCAACCATTTTTCTAAAAGGTTTGGGGATTCACTGAAAAAGATCTCATGCAAGTTTGTGTACACTTACTTTTGCAGCCATTGTTTTTCTTTAACCGATGTTTTTTATTCTCCTGCCGAGAAAATTTTTATTCCTTTTGTTCCAACCATTTAATTATCTCCTTCCTCGTTGGTCTCCAAAGCATTCCCTCACTTCCAAATTCTGGGTCCTGGCAACATAACCACTTGTTGGCGCCTGCATAGTTAGGTTCAAAACCCTAGGTTCAAATTACTTATACCAACAAAATCCTATAGACACTGGCCCTTTCATCATCACCTACATGGAGGTGAAGTCTCACTTGAGGTATCTTTATGGGAAATGTAAGAACCAAGATTTTGTGGCGGTGAGGGAAACATTGAAAATCCACTATGTCCTACCTACATGATCCTCTCCTGCACTAGATCTTATTACCATATACACATTACTTAATTATATATGTGCATATACCCATGTTCATGCTATTTAGCAGTTAAACATACAGTCATGGTTACTGCACACTACTATATCATCAACAACATAAAATATAATCATCAACAACAACATTAAAGATAACCATACATTCAATTAAGGCCATGAAATAACATCTAAGAATACGATTATACATAGGTTTACTGTGGTTCTCCCAACTACGGGCTATGTCCGCAAAAGGTAGAATTATTTATTATATTTAAGTGTCTTAGTTGCGCTCTGTGCTACAATGGATGCTTAACACTCAATTATCCTCACATCTGTAGCTTTTTTACAATGCTCTACACTTTGAAATATCACCTTACTACTCTCTCTCTCTCTTCGTCTATGTCTCTCCCTCTTATCCCTACCCCCCTTACCTATTTATAAATTATGATCAGGCACTTTATACACCTCATTGTGAATTGGCTACAGCTCCTGCTCGGCTGGTGAAAACTCATTATGAGATGGATACATCTCATGCTTGGCTAGTTTTCGTGGTTTTTGTGCTAGTTGTTCTTTCTTGTCCCCTGTCTTCTCCTCTTTATTCTCTCTTCTTTATTGATCTTCTTGATTTTCTTGATTCTCTTCTGCCTTCGCGCTTACTGTTCATTTTCTTTGTACCTCATCTTTTCTCATAGTTCCATCCCAAAAATTGCCTTCCCAACAGGTGGTCTGGTTGAAAAAGAATCTTTACTAGCCATACTTTATGTGTGATCTTCCTTCTCGTTGTTAGACTATAACAAAAGGAACCTAAGCTCCGATACCAATTGTTGATACTCACAACAATACTGAGAGGGGGGTGAACAATATTGCATTAAACTTCTATATTTTTCTTTCCTTTCAACTAGTTAGTTATTTAGAAATGCACACTTAATGACCTATACAAGCATAAATCAAAATAGCCATCTAAGTTATTTAGAAGTGTTCACTTAATGAAATATACAAGAAAAAATCAAAATAGCATAGTGAACACAGTCCACAAATATTTTTAAGTGAAAATCCAATGCAAGAAAAATCCACATAACATCTTATTTATGTTCTTATGCAAGCACCAACTTACAAGTTATAATTTTTCATCTCAACAGGAACCCACATGTCGTAGATAACGAGGATACCAATCCTCTCATGCACAAACATGTGATAGATAATGAGGACACCAATCCTCTAAGGCACCAACCTATTACAAAAATGAGGACACTAATCCTAAGTGAACTTTGACTCACCCTAGCACCACCTTGCCACCCTAAACTCATAAAAAATCGGTTACATCACTAAATCGTTCAATACATCTTGACAAATTTACATTTTTTTTCTTATGAACTGTTATAGTATCAACTTCCACCTCACTTTGTGCACCACTCCATGATTAGGGTGCATCCATACTTATACCAATTTTCCCGAGTTCACCTTCTTGTATGTGGATGCGTAACAATTACAATGTGGACAAACTTTGACCACATCAAAATCCTGTCAGTTACAATTTTGTCTAAATAAAGTATGATGATTATATTCTCAACAAACTTTCACGATATAAAAATCCTTTCAGTTACAATTTTTTCTAAATAAAGTATGTGGACGCATGAATTTTACATTGTGGACAAACTTTGACTAAATCAAATGGACCAATTGTTCCTATGACTGTGATCCATATTATCTAAGCATCTCCTGAAGAATGATGCAATAATTTCATTTTAGTCTACAAAGAATCCATTGCACAGATAGAACCAGAGAGAAAGACTCAAGTCACAAGTATTCATCATGTCGCACTTCTCCTACTGTGTGGTTACTGGATCACCCCATCATAATTTAAGTGCCCATGGTAACTCATTCTATCACATTCTACTTTAGACTTCATCTCATCACACTCCACTACACCATTCATTGCACTATCTCAAGGTGCCCTGCAGATTTTCATCTACGCAATCTTCCACACACTTCGTCGCAGTTCACTATGTCACTTATGGCTTTCTTAAAACATTGTCACGTTGTGGTATAAACATCCACTAAGTCAATCTGTGATCGCGGACAAGGGAATTTTTCACATTCCACTTTACTTATGTATCCCATCATAGGTTATCCTCCTATTCTACCTGCACTCCTAGTAGACTCAATCACTTCCGTGATTTATTTTCCATCGTTGATCCCTTTGTCCTTCAATCCTTTTGTGCACTTCTGTTTTCAATCTTTCATGATTTATTATAGGAGTTCCATTTCATTTCATGATTTATTCTAGGATTTCTATTTCACTTGGATCTACAATAGTATGGTAGAAATAATCCTTCTCCACACTTTCTCTGCAAGCCTTCCATGCACTTCCTCTGCCTGTGTGTCAAATTTGTGCCATACTATTTGTGCACCATACTATCTATGACCTCATTGACATAAATGACAACCTATACTCAACAGAAAATATGGACACTCATGACACTAATCCTTCCTCACTCATGGATAATTTGAAATTAGTTTCTTTTGATTTGAAATTTACTGTTGTTATAAATTCTCCTAGTTTAAATGAGTTAGATCAAGAATGTTCTCCTATTGTTTTTGGATCATTTATTTAACCTTTTTCTTCTCAAAATTATTTGATTTTCTCCTCTCTTCTAACCATGACCATGTTTTGAAGGATATTCTAGATTCTCATATTTTGCAAGGGAAAAAGAATCACGTTGATCACTTCATTTCAAGAGGAGAAATCAACATACATGACATACCTCTTTTATCAAAACGATCCTCTTTTTTCTTGAAAGAGGAAAACCATGTTGAGGAAGGACGTGTTTATTACAAAACCATTCCTACTTTTGAGCCTACCAATTCACAATCAATCATCAGTGTTCTTAAAGAGGAAAAAATACCATTCAAAAAGTCACTTTTTGAAAATGATTATTTTTCAAGAGAAGCTTTTAATTCTCTTAATTCCTCCACGTATTACTATTTGTATCCTGATCTATTTAATGGTTTTATTTTGCAGGAAGCTACCCATTGTCCTATTCAAATAAAATCAACAAGGCCGACCCCTTTTGAAGTACTTGATGGTGTTAATATACATACAAAATATAGAGAAGATAGGGCCTCTTCCCATGAACTTAGAACAACTATGCCTTATCAACCTTTTTCATAGTATGAATAAAATGTTGTAGCAAATGTATATCAGCCAATGTCTTCTTATTTTTCATATTCATTTTTTATCAATAGAGAGTTTTCCTGTCCAAGTATCCCTTTAGTTGAGATTGTTGATGTTATTGGATTCCATCATTGTCTTGAATATATCTCTTATACCATGGTGGATTCGAGTCCATATATATCATTTGATTGAACTGATGTATTTCAAGTTCATAGTTATTTGAAGTATGAGCCCCAGGAGGCTTGTTGAGACAATGAGGCACTTCGGTCTACACCGATGGTTATATCGGGTCCTCGTTTTGTTAGTTTGTCTTCTAGATTTAACAAGTTTATTAGCACAAGTATTCTCTCACCAAGTACACATCACATAGATTTTATGCATGATGGTTCTCATTGTTACACCCAAAATTGTCACATCTAAGTGTTGCACCTTGGATTCACATCCCCCACACCATAAAAAACATTTTTTCATATTCCCTAGCTATTGAAGTGAAGAAAATCCACTTTTTTAAGGTCGAACACATTGTATTTCCCCTTGTTAATTGGCCTAGTTGGAGCATCGATTCCCCCCTGCCATGGCTTAAGGAGCATCACCCCTTGGGTGATGCTTCTTGCTAGACTAGGAGGGAGTGTGCCTGATGCCCTCTGTCAAGTTTGTAGGGAGCGTCAGTCCTATTAGGGTGGTTTTAACTAATCCCATCTTTTTCTATGCATAAGATTCAAAATACTTCTAGTGGTTATGATCAATGGATGAATCATGAGCTTGAGTATATCTTTTTTGGGTAATCAATCCTAACTTATGAAGGAAATATCTCAACCTTCCCTTGATATTCTAAATTGGTTAAACCTCCCAAGTCTCTATATAAACAAGGCCTCTCAAGGGTGGAAGAGATTAGATGAAGTTAAGGTTTGAAACGTATCAAACCTTCGGTTAATTTATCAACATACAATAAGGGGTTGGATAGGTGAAGCATTGGAGGAAGCTTGCTCAACATCAAGGTGATTGTAAGTGGTGTCCATTGTTTCTCATTAATAATAGATTGGCATATTCCCATACTTTTGTCTCTTTTAATTTTACACATGAATACCATGCTTGTTTCATGTAGTTAGATTTTCTTTTATCTAAACTCATGCAAGTAGTAGAAGAGGAAGATCCTTCTGTTTAAGTGCAGGGAGATCGTGATCGAGCTAGGACTAGATACAACACTAGAGAAACAAGGAGCAACAAGGACAACCTCCAAAAAAGGTGCACTCTCTTTTCCTTTCTCTCTTCTTGTTTTCACGTGTAAATAGACAGAAGCAAGGGGTGTTAGTGTCCACCTGCTCTATTATGTATTAGTCGAAGAAAACTCAGCTCAAGAGAGCTTAACCTGTCCACAAGGTAAGATTTATCATAACAGAAATTGGTGACTTCATTGGGGAACAATTGTTTCCTCATTTTTTAGCCTCTTGTTTCTTGTGATTGCTTGATGAATACTTGGTTTCTGAAGTGTTTTTGCTTTTCACTATCGTTGAATAGCTTATAAATCCTTCAAAAACATTGTTTTTTAGTCTAGGATGGACCTGAGCCTGTTTGACCCTCTTTTCAAATAGTGACCCTCCTCTCTAGTGGCTTATAGAGCATCACTGACACCCCCTAACAAGATTTTAGGGAGAATCACCCTACCTTTGACACCGTGTACTCTTAGTACCAAGAGAATCACGCTTCCTGCTAGGTTGGTTTTTGGGCCTCCCCCTCTCTGTTTCTCAATTTTTGTGATCCTTAATTTTGTCCTAGATTCTCCTTTGATTGCTTTGGACTTTGATTATTTGATTTAGATTGCAAATATCACTCTTCTTGTATGTTTTTTTACAATTTCCTCTGATTAATTTTTTAAAGGGTGAGCTAGCCAAGTTTAACCAGATCCTTGAGCTCAATTTTTATTTTTAGCAATCTTTTTCTTGGTTGATTATACAAGAATTTGAATTTTGTGCTTTCAAGCATTCTACTTGTCAGTCTTGGAAGCCATTTCTGTCAACTTGGAGGTATTTTTTTGGCAATTGAATCTTGTATTTCAATTATCTTTCAAATTTTGAAACATTTTAGAGTTGGTTGTGCTGTCAACTGGTCTTGAGTATTTTGGTTTTAGGAATTTTTAAGAGTGATTTCTTTCTTTCAAATGCTTTTATTGAACAAGTGTCGAAAGCCTCTTTGTTCTCTCGACTTGTGAATGCATTTAGATTGCAAATATCACTCTTCTTGTATGTTTTTTCACAATTTCCTCTAATTAATTTTTTAAAGGGTAAGCTAGCCAATTTTAACCAAATCCTTGAGCTCAATTTTGATTTTTAGCAATCTTTTTCTTGGTTGATTATACAAGAATTTGAATTTTGTACTTTCAAGCATTCTACTTGTCAGTCTTGGAAGCCATTCTGTCAACTTGGAGGTATTTTTTTGGCAATTGAATCTTGTATTTCAATTATCTTTCAAATTTTGAAACATTTTAGAGTTGGTTGTGCTGTCAACTGGTCTTGAGTATTTTGGTTTTAGGAATTTTTAAGAGTGATTTCTTTCTTTCAAATGCTTTTATTGAACAAGTGTCGAAATCCTGTTTGTTCTCTCAACTTGTGAATGCATCTTTGTTTGGGTAGTCTTTGCTTCATGTTCTCTTCTATCTTAGCTTTGAACTATTTAATTCTCATTGAAAGAAAATGAGCATTAAGGAAATTTCACATGATCTCATTTGCATGATAACATCAAATGAATAAATTTATGCATTCTAGATCTTTAGAAGTAGAGTTGTAGTTGAAAAATTTTAAGAACTTAACATCTGTTGGTTTTGAAATTTAAAGGAATTCTCTTTGATAAATTGTCAAATATTTGGATTCTTCGTTTAAATGAAAAGTAAATTGGATTTAGTGTTTCATGCATTGAGTGTAATTCTAAGTGTTCAATCATAATTGGAAAGAAAAATAAACCTCTTCTCCCTCTTGTGAATATGATTCATTGAAAGAAATCGTGCCTTTCATTTTCCTACTGAATGGTTTTTGGAGTCAAGTTAAAATATCATTAGTTTCATATTCATATACCCTTGAGTAAGAAAAAACTCTAAAGAATCAACCACTTGTAATTAAAATAAACTAGACTTTTCATTTATAGAACACCAACAATAGTCTAGGAATTAGAATCTTTGGACTAGGAAAAGTGAGTAAATTGTCCAATATTACTAAATATACTGTAGAATAGTAAAGAGTGCTTAAATCCAATTGTTGTATAGGCATAGCTAGGAACCCCCTCTAACATAGGGGATAAACACTAGGTCACGTGAGGAAGAGCGGAGGAGATTACCCCTCCAAACCTTGACCAATCTTAGTGGAAAGAGCATATATTGGGGGTTATTCTTGAGAAACCATTGGTTTCATTTGGTCTCGGTGCTTTGTGAATATTGAATCCATTCGGGGTCGGTGTGAGTCTTACCAGTCCACTTGTCTTTAGTTCTCTTGAAGATATTTGGACTTTGATATCCTACCCATACGTTTAGTCTTGACTGTCGACTTTACCCCCCAGAGGCCGACTGCAATTTGGTAGCCTTAGTGGCATTTCCTAGGTATCTACAAAGATGACTGTGGGGGGATTCCCATGGCACCTCGGGTAGATTTCATATCACACATTCAATACCCTTGGAGGGTGACCCAACGAAGTGAGGTTTTCTTGCACCAAGAAGGGATGATACGAGTAGTTTGGGGTAACTGCTTCTCATATCTTCGTTGATGACTTGATATCCCGTCTCTGGAAGATCCATCTATTGCTTGTCTAGTTGATTAAATTTATCTTTTTTAAGGGTGTGTTATTTCATCACTTATAGTTGGCCCTAATATTTTTGTTGTTTTTAACCCTAGCCGACGACGATCTTCATAGGTCTCGTAGGATGCAAGGGTTTCCTCCAGAAGGTTACAAAACCTTACCTACTCATTCTCCCGAAGATACTTCCCACAAAGAAATGATAAATGAATAAGTTATCAATAATACTAAGAGTGTAACTACTCCTAACTAATTTAAATAAGGGGGCATGGGTTTTCAGGAGGGTTTTGTTCCTGCAAACCCACCTTTAACTGACCCTTTTGTTCCAATCGTCCTACAGATACCTCCTTCAGGAGATTTTGAATATGTGCTACAATATTATCCTTCCCAAATACAACTCAGACCATATGATAAAGTATTATCTATGGAGTCAGGAACATATAAACCTATAGAAGGATTTACTACCCCTATTCAGACATCCAGATTAGTTAATACTACTCAGACTCCTGCAACTACTCCTTCTACTTTGTGGAGAACATCTTTAGGCCAAGACATACACCTTAATATGGGTATGACCCTGACCCAATATCTTCCTACATCGACACAGTCTCCTATGATATTTTCCTTAGGATCGCATATACTTACCCCAAGTCATTTACTTGGTCATCCCGAGGGACAAATAGCTAACACTACTATTGTTTTAAGTCAAATGTCAAGTAGCTCAGGATTTCTCCTTCCTAGTCAATTAAGCAACACTACGATAGTTTCATACACTGTACCTTTGCAAACCGAAATTTCATTTATACCACATAATCCCATCGGGACAATCCCTTCTCTTATAACACAAAATCCTATTGCAACACAAGTTTCAGCTGGGGGGCAGTTTTTTGCTAGTAGACATAATCCCATTAGTGGGCATATTCCCATTAGTGGGCATTTTCCTATTAGTGGAAAGATCCCTACTAGGGGGAAGCCCTTAGTTGGTGGAAAAATCTCAGTTGTAACCCAACGTGTGACTGGAGGGAAATTTATAGGACAAATTCCAAATTCTTTTGTTGGAAGCCAACAAAAACCATGGGGGAAAACTTCTATGACAGGTCCTTCATGGGGGAAAAACTCTCAGGCGACACCCTCTAATCCTACTCCCTTGGAACTCTATTTTGGAAAACCATTTCCTGGTTTTATTAACCCTACTTGAGTTCAACCAAGTCAAATAGGTTTTCCTCTACAAGGAAGCATACCTATCAGCCAGTGAACCCAACTTTTGTTGCCCTAATTCCTCAACTGGTGAATCCCTCTCTTACTACCCAAATTTCTCAACAGAAACCTATGGGAGGACCATCAGGATATAGCGTACCTTTACAATTGACTTATGGTCCTAATGGTATTCTGATGCCTCATCAATATTAGTAGTATCCTCAAAGAAATTGAAAATTGCCTTTTCTATCCACCTTGGACCTTCCAGATTTGTCAATATTGACAAATGATCCCATACTCCATTCTCCTTTCTGGCCAGTAATTCCCACCAAGTTACCATCCGATATTCCTAAGTTTTACTGTGAACCTGGGGAATACCCTAATAACCATGTTATGATATTCCATATTTAGTGTTCATCGAACTCATTAATGGATGATTCTATTCGTTTGTGTCTTTTCCAACAAACTCTTACGATCTCAAAAACTAAGTGGTACATTGAATTACCAAGAGGTTTCTTAAATGACTTTAATTCTCTTTCAATGGCATTATTAAACCTTTTTCAACTACCTATTATACTGGTACATAGATTTTGACCTCCCTTAGACAATCCACTTCCACTTATATTCCTAATCATTTTCATGAGTGGAGGTGGTGAAGACAGTTAATCAAAGCTTCCATTGTAGAACAATTATTGGTAGACTGATTCACAAATTCCCTTTTACCCCCCATTGTCAGAGATGTTGCAATGGGAGGTGTTGTCACTGAAGAGAAGACTATTAGTCATGCTCAATATATGGATTTGGTTTATTCCCAATCTGGTACCCTATATGACTTAATCCCTCATGTTCTCCGTACATCAAGTGATCAATAAAAATAATCATCTGACGCTCATTCTGATGGCATCATAGGTTCTTTAAAAATTCAGTCTTCCACACAACCAAGTGGGAAAACAATCCATTCAAATTCTATTTGAGATACGATGTAGACTTTCATTCAACCCAAACCTCCTTCCTCTCTTTCTCAAACCTCTCAAGTGAATGCAGTCAAATCTGCTTCATCTCCACAACTAGGAGGAAAGAAGAAGAATAAAAGTAAATCTAAGAAAACTTCTAATCAACTGGAGAGTCCAAAAACACAAAAAATTGTTGCTGACAAACAATCACAATGAAATATTAAATATCCATGTTTAATGTGTGGATAAGATCATTACACTAAGTATTTCCCTCACCGTGATGAAGTGACAATTTTTTTAAAAGGGAACACCCAACCTATCGTTTTGACTAATCCTTTTCCACTTCATCAACAAACAATGGTTGCGCAAAATCCTGCACCTCCGCAAGGACGCAGTCCAATTCATCCTCCTTGTGGGGATACTTCCTTAAGTTCACCTATTTTCATGTGTAACGAGACTATAGATTTGATGACTAGAAAAAAGACATATGATACACCTCTAGGTAAAACAAGTAACGAAAGTTTAGCTAATGGAACTATGAACAAAACACCTTCAACTTTTGTTACCCCTCTATTTGGATCTCTCCAGAAAGAGGATGAATGTGTCTTGAATGACTATCACTTAGAAGCATGTGGCAATCATCTTTCTAGGATGGCTACAACCCAGAAAATCCTATGTGCCAGGTATTTTTGGCCATCGACATTTAAATATAGTATTGAAGCTATTAACAAATGCCCACCCTATCAAATATTTCAGAAGAAATCATGTACCCACCCTGCTCCGATTCATTCAGTAGTTGTTGTCGTCCCATTTGTCGAATGGGGAGTTTATTTCATGAAATGTAATCCTACCTTAGTCGGGGGGCATGATTATATTATCATTGCGATCGATTATTTCACTAAATGGGCTGAGGCTATGCCTACATTCCTAAATGATGGAAAAATTGTTGTTGTATTCGTATCCAACCACATCATCGCTAGATTCAGAGTCCTGCAAGCTATTGTAACTGATCACACATATAATTTCCAGAACCAAATGATGGTTGAGTTGAGTGCCAAATTGGGTTTTCATCATGAAAACTCATCCTCGTATTATCCACAATCCAATGTACAAGTAGAAGTTATTAATAAAGTCTTGAAAACCATGCTTCAATGCATGGTGGGGGTGAACAAAACGAATTGGTATTTACAATTTTTTGTCAGCAGTCTGGGCTTACTAGAATTCTGTTAAAACCACCACTAGATTCACACCTTTCTGGTTGGTATATGGTTTAGAATCGGTGTTCTCAATTGAATGTGAAATTCCTACCGAACACCTCTGCTGAGGAAGAACATTTTATATACTTAACGAAACTGGATGATAACCATCGTGATGTTTCTCTTGTTAATGAGACATACCAGAAACATATCAATATTCAATACAATAAGTCTGTCCAAACTCGCACCTTTGCATAAGGAGACTTAGTCCTAGTCTATGACCAAGACCATGATAAGCTAGGGGTAGAAAAATTAGAACCTATGTGGCATGGACCTTACATTGTAAAATGTGTACTATATAAAGGTTCTTACAAGATAATCGACTACAATGGAATCTCTTTAAAGGTGCCTTGGAATGGGATCTATTTGAAAAATTACTATGCTTAGGGGCATCCTACATGTGTGCTTTGTACATTACTATACCATATTTTTTGGTTTGGTGTGTGTATTTTCTTTTGCATGAGATAATTTGTTTCTCCCATAGCTACTTATCCTGGTTTGTTCTTGAATGCATAGATGTCAACGTCCTTTCCCGTACACTTTGGATTTGTAGATGGTGCTAGTCAAAAAACCTAGAACTTGGCTTCTGCATCTTGGACCATTTACCATTCTGGCAAGTTGGTGAGTTGAGGATGGGTTTTTTTTGGTCCTACAACCAATGATGTTGCGGAATATCACATTGTGATCAGACTTTTGACCGAGGTTTCCTCTCTTGGTATATCTCATATAATTTTTAGTCTCGACTCTCAACTTGTGGTTCTTCAATTGAATCACATTTATTCTATATGTAATCCAATATTGTTACGTCTTTATTTAAGATTTCGTCATCTTGAAAGTTCATTTGCTTACATCAAATATCAACATATATCGAGAGAATTTAACACTATTACTGATTCGTTAGCAAATTACATTTTAGATGGGAATCTTTCACATAGATAAACATTTGAAGCCATACAACATACATGACAACGCAAAAATGAAACTATTTCACTGAAATATAAGTAGCTGAAACAAAATATGCATATATATAGAGAGAAAGTGTGCCATACATATGTCCAAAAAATTACATAACGGTCAAAAAATTAGCCTACATGGACTATACATCATCATCTCAAAATCTAGGACAACGTCTCTCATGAAACTCTATTAGTCTTCCTATGGTGCATGATGATCATGATAATAAGTAACCGCTCTATCCAATCAACGTAATAGGTGACTCATGCCATCATACACACCCACTATGTTTCTCTATAAGTGACGAGGGATATCACGAAGGCGCATTGGGGGGACCCCCATGGTTAAAACCCTCAGATTCCTCTCCATGTCCTGAATCTCTCTGACATCGTCACCTACCTCTATCTCAAGTTTTTATATGCACCAAGAATACCTCGACATACCATTAGGGCACACCAGTCCTCGATCTACAAGATGAAATTATCACTTAATCCCTTTGTACAACAAAAAAAATCACATGCATTAAAACTTTAAAAAACATAAGATTATGAGGTCACATTCTTTCGAGACTCACCTGAAGCATCCCACTATGCTTCTTGTGGAAGTTCCAAGTCCGTACTTCCACAAAAATACATACCAGCATAGGGGAAATCCTCTATCATAGGGAGCTATTTATTCCACCAATCGAAGAAATCAACGTCAAAATAAAAAACCGGATGACTGGCCCCTAGTCGAGACCAGAAAATTTTCCATTTATCCAT
The DNA here is from genome assembly GCA_032191745.1 of Picea mariana. Lineage (NCBI taxonomy): Eukaryota > Viridiplantae > Streptophyta > Pinopsida > Pinales > Pinaceae > Picea > Picea mariana. The sequence goes on along the minus strand of JASDQU010104816.1, from coordinate 119,764 downwards.
GCATGGTTCCATGATTAGATGCGCAGGCATGTGAATCTATGAATGAAACAATGGAACTCTCTCCAAAAAGAATGATGCTAACAAAGAGTTCTATCTGAATTACTTCCACTTCCCCATCTTACACCTTGTGATTTGATCCTTCAAATTTGTCAACACACTGGTACACCAGTTAAAAATATTTGGTTCCATGCACTCAACTACATAAGATATTTTTCATTTGGAGAGTAGGTGGGACAAGTGCTCTCTGCTAGTTTAGAAATGGTAAATGTGATAGTGTGGAGAGGATTATCTGCTGTCTCTTTGATGGAAATCTTAGCATCGGTCTTGTGAGACCCTTCCCAACAAAAATATGAAACATAACTATCAGTAGTCCTATCCATAGCATGAGACCCAAGTAGTATAATAGGAGCTCCCCGTTTCGAGAGCCATGTTAGAAAATATATGTCCTCCAGACTGATCTTCAGGATATGGGGGCCAATTATGAAAATATGTTCGTTTACATCCCACATTGCTATTAAATGATCCAAAAGCATCACCTATTTTCTCATACTCTAGGTCTTGAAGAAATTCAACAACCCACAGTTCTTGAGAAAATTTACGGTTTGTTGATCTTGAAAAGTGTCCAAATCATCCATTTCATGGTCTTGTTCCTTCCATTCCAACATGGTGGCAAGTAATCTCCTAAAAATGACAAGAAAGATCATCAGCAAAGATTTGAGACCAACTCGATGCTTTTCTGTTAAGAAAAACTCTTTTTTCTTTTATTTTTTGTTGCGCTTGATGCCCCCCCAAAGCGAGTTACATGGATTTGATCCCCCCTTTATAAGTCATGCAAGGCATCGTGATGCTCCTCATGTCAATCTAAGGGAGCGTCTCTTCTTGAGGGTTACATTGAAGCCCTATCTTAGCTCAAATCCTAGGAAAATGTGCATGAAATGAAAAAATAAAACCATGAAAAGATAGAGGATGGCCCAAACAATAGTAAAAAAGATGCAATAGAGCTCCAGGAATCAACAACAAAAGAATTGCTCACAAACGGGTAAAAATCCCAAATTTTACAAAGTGAGGTGAAAATGAATTATAATTTGGCCCATTTGGCCCTATTTTAACATTTTAACTAGTTCATTTTTATCCACTTTCATATTAAATTACCCTAGAGAGATATTTTTATGCTTTTTTTGTTGATTTATAACACTCTTTTTTTCCTAGACATGGTATGTTTGATAGGTTGCTAGTAAGCAGAACACTTCGATGAAATCATCTTCAAAGAACATGATTAGACTTTATTCGAGCTCTTAAAACAACGAAATGTCATTTTTTGAGTGATAGTTTAACCCTTTTTCGGTCTCATCAGACTAACTACTAAAAACGAATACTCTAGCCCCTTTTGGTTAGAAGAGTTCTCTCTCATATCATTTTATACTTTTTTGGGCTTGGGAGACTAAATTTATGAAAAATTCAACTTTGGAGTTTCCTTTAAGTTCTTTTCAAACTTCCTAAACATGAAAAACCACCGAGATTTCCTTCTTTGGACTCGTAAAACTATACATTGAAGGACCCATCTAGGACTAAACCCTTACTTCTTCAGGTTCATTAAGCATGTGAAGAGGAACTTACCTAAGGTGAGTTATATTGAGCATTTTTTATCCTCCTCAAGCTCGTTAAAAAACAAAGAGGTAATAATCTATCTGGATGGGGGGGGAATTTAATAAGTGGGCCAAGATTTTGAAACATTATGGCATTTGTTCTTAGTCATCCTTGAACATGGCACTTGTCTTCATTCTGCGTACATTTGGGAAATACGCTTGTCTGTGAGTTAGACTAATTTTATGTGTCATCACACTCTTTCAACTCCCTTGAAGAGAACCTTTGGTTGTCATCACATTATGTTTGGATCCATGCCTCATCGAGTCAATAATTCCAAGTTCCTTGTCATGTCACTCAATGTTCAAGGAAAGTCTCAGCTTCAATCAAACTTTGTAGTATTATCCATTTTCATACCTGTGTCAGTTCATCCAAATTTTCTCTATCATCTCCAAACACTATCCTAATCATTTTTTTGTTGATGATGGGGGATACATCATGGCCCTCCTTCGACGAGTTTGTTCCTATCGACTTCAAAACATTATCCAAGAGTTAGACTTAGAAAACAACTAGTGCCTTAGAACCTACATGCCTCAATGGAAGGTTTCCTCACTTTTGACAGTGCGTTTACATCATTGGCCCTTGATTGGAATATTTATCTGAGTGTTTGACTTCATCTCATTGATTCACATTCATTGGATTGTACTGAGGTACATTGGAAGTCATTGACATCATTGGTGATTCCCCTCGCACTTGTTAACGATATACATTAATGACCTGTAATCAAGTGGTATCTACCATGTTCGACATCAACACCTATATTCACATGGTTAGAATCATATTGGTTCAGGATCGGGATGAAGACCCTGAGAATCTTATTGGCACCTACTGATGTTATGTTCCTAACCTAGGTTGCAATGGAGGTCAATCTTACTAATGTACATTTTCACATAGATCCACTTTGTATTAGTCTATGGCTATGTTGTTTTCATATCGTAGATCCATTGTGTATTTTTTTGTGGCTATGAATTGATTCAGTCATGAAGGTATGGATCCACATTGTATATCTTGTGGCCATATCCTTAGTCAGTTTTTTCATGGATCCACAATGTATTGTTTAGAGACCATGATACAAGTCTACTTTGCATCGAGCATGGGTATGCCTACCTTGGGATGATTCATATATGTTGTTTGATTTTTTCTTGTAGCTTCCACCTGGATCACCTATTCCAACAACCCTTGGCACACATATTTTTGTAAAGTGTTTCGACCATCAAAGTTTTTTTGACCTAACACTTTTAGGTGTTACACCCAAAATTGTCACATTGAAGTGTCGCACCTTGGTTTCGCATCCCTGACACGATGAAAAACATTTTTTCATATTCCTTAGCTATAAAAGAGAATAAAATCCACTTTATGAAGTTTGAACACATTGTCTTCCCCCTTGTTAATTGGCCCAGTTGGAGTATTGATGCCCCCCCACCATGGCTTAGGGAGCATCACCCCTTGGGTGACACTTCTTTCTAGACCAGGAGGGAGCATCCTTGATGCCCTCTGTCAAGTTTTTAGGGAGTGTTAGTCATGTTAGGGTGGTTTTAACCAATCCCACCTTTTTCTATGGGTCAGCTCTAGAATACTTTTGATGGTTATGATTGAGGGATGACTCATGAGCTCGAGTCTCTCCTTTTTGGGTAATCAATAATAAGTTATGGACGAAACATCTCAACCTTCCCTTGATATTATAAGTTTGTTAAACCTCCCAAGTATCTATATAAACAAGGCCTCTCAAGGGTGGAAGAGATTAGATGAAGTTAAGGTCTGAAACATATCAAACCTCTGGTTCATTTATCAACATACGATAAGGGGATGGATAGGAGAAGCATAAGAGGAGGCTTTCTCAACATCAAGGTGATTATAAGTGTTGTCCATTGTTTCTCATTAATAATAGCTTGTCCTATTCCCATAATTTTGTCTCTTTTAAGTTTACATATGAATATCATGCTTGTTTCATGTAGTTAGATTTGTTTTTATCTAACCACATGCAAGTAGTAGAAGAGGAAGATCCTTATGTTTAAGTGCGGGTAGATCGTGATCGAGCTAGGACTGGATCCAACACTTGAGAAACAAGGAGCAGCAAGAACAACCTATGAAAAATGTGCACTCTCTTTTCCTTTCTCTCTTCTTGTTTTCATGTGTAAATAGACATGAGCAAGGGATGTTAGTGTCCACTTTATCTATTTTGTCTTAGCTGAAGAAAACCCGACTAAGGAGAGCTTAACCTGTCCACAGGGTAAGATTTCTCATAGCACTCATTTGGTATGATACTTTCTTGTGAAGACCCTCCATCAATTCCATGTTAATCATGGTATATTTTATGATAGAATTGAAGTATGGTTGGAGGAATCTTAATTAGATACATTTCCCATGAATTATCACTATGACATATTTGATATGGTAGATAAAGTTTTTCATATTTTAATTTTTTCTACTTTTTCCTTATTTCGAATTCTGCTACTAATATTTTGTCATGAACATGTGTTTTCAATCTTGGGATTATATGGATGGCTACATTGGCATTATGACTTTACATAGTTCATCCATTGTAGCATAGGATACGCGTAGGATAGAATATGCTAAGTGTCTTTTCTTTGCATGTAGTATTAGTGTTGCTTTCTAGTTTTTAATTAGTTTTTTGTTTGCCTTTTCTTTTTACCGTGGGATGAATTGTACATGAAATTCTCATCAAAGGTGGAAATAAATAGAAGGATTGCCCACTAATTTTTCACTTGAATGGATTTTTTGAATTTAATTTTGATATGCAAAAAATTGTTTTATTTCATTTTCAAAAAAATTCATATGTGCTTGGATAACTTTTAGATCATTGATTCTATGCATGTTCACGATGCCAGATATTTTTCAAGTGTTTTTTCATCTCACAAGTGGGTATTTTAATTAAAATATGTCATCTAGTCCCTCTTGTGGTGAAAAAGGGCACTCAAATTTGTCCCATATTCATATCTACATTATTCTAATTGGAAAATTTTGCTTGATTGAGATTCTTTTGAGTTTCAGACCTATTGTCCCATACACAGTGAATGGAAATATTGATTGTTAAATTCTGCTCATCTAAAATATAAGACACTCCAACTCCTTGTAATGTCTTTGGATGATTATTTTATCATGGTTTTTGAGTTATCCAAATGGTTTCTTTCCCATTGACTATTTTTCTTTGGTTACTTTCAACCAACATAATTTTCTGTATAGACTTTTCTTAACATAGTGAACTTGGTTGATTTTTCCCTAAGATGATTGTTTTCAGTACTTTTAGTTTAATTTTTTGACCTTTGGTTGTGTTGATGCTTAAAAGAGAAATGATGAATACTATGCTCGCAAATGATTTCCAAGCTTTATTATATATCTATATTAATAATAAACTAGTAGGTGGGACCCCCTTGTTAGACTTATGGTGCTATGGTGGATATGTTGCGCTTATATTTTGTTTGCTTATGTGATGGTACCCACACAGACTTCTACAATTTCAAATCATGGTTTAAAATCTTGTGGTAACATGTGGTGGTTGGGTATTAAAACACGACACTAAATGGATTTGATGAGCTCTCACAGAATATGTTAAGGATGCCCTGTGGATGAAAGAATTATTATCAGTTTTGGTTTTGATATTGCATGAAACATGGCATTAAATGGTTTAAATGATCTTGATGAGGATAATAATGGAGCTCTTTTGAATAAAAGAACTATATTCAAGTTATAATGGTGTGTACTATTGTGACAAAGGATGGGTTCTCTTGACCCTTGCTACTATATTTATGCACCTTGTTTGAATTTCATATTTGGTCGCACATTGGGTTGTGATCCTAGCACATTGTTATTTTGAAGACGTTTGGCATTACCAAGGGGTGGCACACTTTGCAAAAATGATATGGCAATGGATATTTGGTTGATTAATTGTTTAGTGCAATGGTGAGTTGGCTTGGCTCATACCTTGAATTGAATGGGATTGGAAGGGAGAAGCGATGTGCATTTACTGTACATCGCTCAAACTCCCCTCGATCCCATCACCCTAGTCATTCTTTCATTTGGTTTTGGATCTGATATTTGTTATTTCTCTGCATTGTTCGGTCGTGAAGGAGGTATACAATCTATTTTTCTTACTCATGCAGGATTTTCCATGTATGGGTTTCTTTCTCTTCCATCCATGATAGTTACTCTGCCCTTTGAATCAACTTTTGGCTCTGGATTGCTCATGATCTGTGTGAATCTTAAGTTGCTATGATATTTGAACTGTGTATTGGTGTTTGTGTCTGTGGTTTCTTATGAACGTTATTCTGGACTATTGGCACTTAAAAAATAAAATGGTTATTATCTTCTTTTTGTGTGTAATCCTTGTATGGAATTGTTGAATAAAATGGCAGTGAAGCCTGCTCGGTCATGGCTTGGGTTTTGGGGTCTGGCCTCTCTATGGAAATTGATTATTATGGTTTGCCAAAGATCTGAGATTTGCGAATATCCTACTTATGGATTGTTATAACACGTCTCTATGTTTAAGTTTTCCCACTCCGTGCTCGTTTTTGTGGCTAGTGTACACTCATTATTTTGACCCTGTGAGTTTTAATGACAACTAATGAAATATTAAAGTGTTTATTGCCTTCTCTTGGAAAACCCATGAGCTGTCAGTTTCTTGCTTATGACCTCACCATTTCCTGGAAAGCGTTGTACAGTCTGAACTTAACGCCATCCAGAAGTTGATAGAATGATTGTGGATGATTTCTGGTTGGGCACAGGATTGTGCTTCGTCCCTTGTTTTACAGTGTTGACTAAAGGGATTGGTTTCATTTCATTTTCCTGTTGGAAATGGTTGACTATTAGTTTGGAAACCCTTACAGCCGAGAGTATTGTTACCTATTGTTGTTATGTGGTAAATTGTGATAGGGCATGAGTTATTTTCGCTTTTCGAGGACCTAATCCTTTGATCGAACCACCTGTTCTTACCTTCCACTTGTTGTTTTAAACCATAAATATGATATTGATATCATTTTACTCCAGTCGATGGTTGATGGAGCATTGTGTGTGCTTGGTTACTTGGGAACAATTTGGTTGGGTTCCTCGTTTGGCATTTCTAGAAGAAGTCTATACCTAGTTGTTTGTTTAAAGCTTGGGCTTGAAGAGTTGAATGTTATTTGGTTCAATTGTTATGTTGATTGTATTAAATGGGACACCTACATGTGAACTGTTTGAGGCCTGATTAAGAGTTATAGCGTCTAGTTTGATCGCATTGAACAGTGTTGAAATAAATTACGGATATGAGTGGTTGTAAATACTGTGCGTGTTCTTGTTGGTTTAAAAGGATTTAGCATTGGAGTTAATGTATGATTATGGCTCAAAGGTTATTGTGGTTTCTCATATCGATTGCAATTCTTTTTGTAATGAATGTCATATAATGATTATAAGAATACAAAGGTTGTTGTAATTAAATAGTTATGGGCATATAGATTATTATTTGGAAGACATCAAGCAAATTTGTCAAAGGAAGTAACAATTTGAATTATTGTTTTGAAAATGAACATTGTTAAAACTTTGAAGGTCTAAACAGAGATATGTTTTGATTGCGTGTGTTGACTTATTTTCAATTGAACAATATCCATATTATTTCCCTGTCATTCTATCACTTTTCACTCATTACATTCCTCTCATAATCCCAATTTCACTTATTGCATCCCTATTCTGTGAAATTAATTTAAAATGAAAGAGTTTGTGCAAAAATGACAAAAGGATAACACAACAAGTATTGATGACTGATATTTTGATACTTTATTACACAATAAATTGTTTAATTAATTACTGAACAGTATTCATGAATTAATCCCCTACCATTATACCACTTTTCTCTAATTAAACTCCCTCCATATATCCCATGAACCCTATCACCCCCTGTTCACTTGGCAATTATTAAATGGTTTTTTATGGATGGATTTGCATGTCTCTCGTGTTAATTTCTGAGCCAATTTTTGATTCATTTAAGCATAGTGTCATGTATGGTTTATTAAGAGCTTCATTACTGATGAACTACTTCTATAGGTCGAGTTTCTTCAGTAAGGGCAGCCATGATATAAATAACAGAGGATGGGGAAATTGGAACCGAGGTCCTAGAAGGCCTAGATTTTCCATTCATTTTGATGTTGATCCCCAAGAATTGAACCAATTGTTCCAAGATGGGTTCTTTAACTGGATTGGTCATCCCTTTCTAGCCTCAGAACATCCCTGGCATTCTCGATCCTCCACATGTGTCCTTGCAACCGGAAGTCCTTGCAAATGATGGATGGAAAGATATTTTCAACCCGACTATATCTCACCATCATGGTTGGCCCAATATGTCATTACCTATCCCACCACTTTTCAATCCCAATGTACAAATTTCTCATGCCGATTCACCTGTTCAATATTCACGTGCTAGTAAAAGACTAAAAACTGAGATTCCCCCTATGCAACATAAAGGAAAAGAAATTGCCTCCCCTTCTTCTCCCTCTGATGATTCCTCAAAATCCATGTCTTCCCACATTCATTTAAAGGATGATTGTTCCCATGTAATCAGTGAAATACAACCTCAAGGTTCTAATCAACCACGGGATACTTCTGAGAAATCAAAGGGGGACAACAGTGAAAAAAGAAAAATTGCCTCCTAGAGTGGAAAGTATGGTTTTTAGATTATGTGTTTTTATGATTTGAGTTGATGAAGACAATGTTAATGGTTTTCAGAATGTTTGGACAACAAGCTCTGTTTTGGTGTTTTGTGGATAACGTGGATATTTATATATTTTTTGGATATGATATAAATTATTTATGATGTTTAAATATTCAGTTTGGAAGATATTTAGGGGAGCTACAAGGGTGGCATGTGTTAAATGATTATGCTTTTGTGTTATATTTTATGATTTGAAAATAAGAAATGAAGGGAGTCACAAGGGGTACCACCTACCTAGTTATTATTAATTAAAGACCCTTAACTATATTATTATTATTTATTTCTCCTAAACTAATTAGTTAAGTCAAACTAACTTAACTAAAGAAAGTAGTTGAACTAATTCAACTTATTTGGAAAGAATAAAAGTTGAATGAGAAGAAGAAACAAGGGGAGAATAGAAGGAGAAATCAAGACTAAGGTTTGCTCTTTTGATTTCATGATATAGTTTCAGTTTTTATTCATTCTTGAGTTTATTCAAAGCCTAATTCTATTTTTGACAGCAGGGTCTTATTGTAGACAGCAAGGTTCAAAACTGAACCAAACTCTTCAGATGCTTGTTTTAGAGGTGTTCATCCATCCTTGATATTCTGTGTATTATTGTCTATTTGTGAATTAAGTTTCATAATTGATAAAGGATATTTTGCAGAGTCAAATTGACAACATTTTGTGGCAAGCTGATCCAGATAATAAATTTCAGTTTTACTTTATTGTCAGAGTCTTTTTGTATGGTGTTCATCGGGGATCTCTAAATCAGACTTTGGTCCATGCCCTCACAGGGGTTTTGTAAAGAGAAAAACACTTTTGATATCTCATAATGAAATAAATCAGATTGTTATTCTGTCTCATTTATGTGTATTTGTGACTTGGTTACTTTTTGTTTTTTGATCTCCATGTTTATTTTCTGTAATCTGTGTATATTTCAGAAATTTTATAAATTTTATTTTATATTACAACATTCTTTTCATTAATAAATAAACCTAAACCCTTGTAATTAATACTTGCAGATTGGGTAAATATTTTTGAGGCTATAAAACCTTGGGTGATATTCTCAACTATCTTTTCCTAGCCAGGCAAGATTCAAAAATGATTGAGTAAGGTAATTCATACCTTTTCCTCAACAGGTTGAACATATATTATGATCTATTCAATTATCCTTTCAAGGAGGATTTTACCTTTTATATTACAACTTACTTGATCCAATTTCCCTCTTATATATAACAGAGAGAGATATTTTTTCAAGCTTCCTAGAAACATATTTTGACATTGTAGATAACATTACTATATCAATCTGTACACTGGAATATATTTCAAAAATTTCTTGAGAATCAATCATTTATTCCCCAACTCATCAGTAGACTAAAGATTCAATCCTAGCACTGCCAAATCATGAGGGTTTGAGACTTGTTCTTTTCTTAGAATTTTTTTTCATCATTTGGATTTGCTAATATTAGATCACTCATTCTGGCTACATTCTTGATTGATCATATTTTTATCATGGATTAATAATGTTTCACTTACATCATCATGTTGAAATCATACAAATTCTTGGGAGTTGTAAATACCTTAATGTAAAATGACAATTCAACTTCTAAGATTCTTAAATTCAAATTTTCAACATTTTTTTTTATCTTATCCATGATAATAAGTTCCAAGATATGAATTTCTTGAGCTATAATTCATCTATTGGGCCCCACACTCTTCAACATTCCTTGAACCAAAACTCAGTTTATTCCTAACTTGGAAAGATAAGAATGTTTGGGTTATGTTAGAACATATTTTATTGGATCCCTCTTACTCATGAGCTTGTTGATTTTGTTTTCTAGATTATATATCTCATTCTTTTGAATGAAAAACCTATCTAGTAGAGAGACAAATTGCATACTCTTATTTTTAATTTCATTTTCTCCATATTCTATGCCACATGTAAGCTCGATGAAGTGAAATGTATGGTTTATATACTTGGAACACTGTTGGGAACTTGAGGATAACGATTTCATGGATTTTCCCATCACGACAAACATTAACTTATCACCAATTAGAAATCAGATCCTACTTACTTCATTCAATTTCGATTTATAATTATATCTTTCATTCATGATGGGAGTCAATCCATATAGGTTGTGACCTAAGATTATTTGCACCTTACCAAAGTGTCTTAATTGTTTTCATTTACATAATGATTTCATATTTCCTTTCACAAGTTTGAAGATGATCATATGGATGTTTCACATCATTATCATTAATAATCAGAGGAAACATGTACCTTGGGGTGCAATGTTAATAATTTTTTAATCAGATTTTTATGACTAAGGTTTGTTGGTGAACTGGTATCTTTAGAAGATAGATGGAATTAAAGTCTTATGGCCCTTTTTGTTTAACTTGATTGATTCTGATTTCAGGAACAAGACATTGTGTCCAGGGATTCAAATCTCACAACAATCAATGACACTAAGTCTCATGTCAAAGGGAATATTGTGGGAAAAGCACATAGTTCTTATATCTCAGGAAGAAGGTTGTGATATTTAACTGAATGGACAATAGATAGATACTTGATGACTGCATTGGCATTTGAATAAGTTTTATGACAACCAATATAGTTCAATTTTACATTAGCTTAGTGTTCTTTGCTTAGGATTAGTATAATTTTGGTATTTAATTATATTTTTAGTCTAATTTCATTTAAATAAGTTAGTCATTTAGAGGAAGAGTTTTTCCCAAATTGTTTAATAGTTGATCACACCATTCTCTTTTTTTATGCATGTTGGGAAATGACTTGTGCGACCAACAACTCGGGATTTTTCTCTTGAAAAGAAAGAAACTTAGGAATATAAACTTGGCCGCTCAGATTCCTTTGCAATATTCTTTTTAATCAACCAATATTGTCACCAACTCAACAGTTGATCCAAAATAAAGTCTCATTCATGCATTCATATGTTGGTTTATGATATAGTTTATATTTGGAGTCCTTTTCATGATTATTTTGATGACCTCTAACTGTAATATCTCCTCTTTTCCTCATCATATTGAATCATTTAAATATTTGGGACTAATTAATATCTTTTATATCAAAGAAGAAATCGGTGCTTTGTTCAGAAATATGAAATGAAATTTCTCTTGTTGAAAAATTCATTATTTTCAAGTGTGCAAATTTTTTGAAAATGTTTCATGTAATTGGTTTTTGAAAATATGTGTTCACTAAATTTATCCATTAATCCATTTTGATATATTCCTAGAAGATTGTTTTGTTGCACTAAATGAAAATAAATTTGTATGTGACAGTTGGATCGAAGGACTGTGTTGTGATTTTTTTCACTATATTATCAATTCGCATAATCTTGTTTGTTCGTCTTTTCAAATATTTACCATGAGAAATTTTCAATTGGGATTGATGTTGAATGGTTAACATTGTGTGACTAATTATTGCCCTCATCTTACTTTCCAAATTGTCACTAAAAAACACTTTCACTATTGTTTCCCTAGATCGATTACTTGTTGTTGGGTTCTCTTTTTATTTTTCAGCCAATTTTCATTTTTTTTATGACTAACATTATAGCTTTAGGATTCTCTTAGCTTAGTTTTATTTTTCATGAATTGGCTTCAGCCTTAGTTTCTTCATGTATGGATGATTTCCATCCTTAATTTGAATGCAGATATTTCCCTGGGTCGATTTGACTTCTTAGACTTCCTTGAGGATTACTCTTTAAATTTGAGTAAGGGATTGGTCCAATTCTAATCACATACTGAAGAAAAAATTTACAAGTCATGATATGTATGGGATACTCTATCTGAATGAATATTCATGAAGTTCTTAAGCTTTTGGTATGGACTGATAGTTGTGGTGGACCACATGTGCCTATTGAGCAAACCATGATAATCCATAAGTATATGAAAGTTTCTATCTACTTTTTTCTTTGAGATCCATCCACTTCATATTAATAAAATGGCCCATACCATGACGGTTTTTGGGGAGACCCATGGATTAAACTAAAATGCATAACATCTACTCAGCAAATCAGAGAAAATCTCATATCACATTGCTTCCTTCACACCTTATTTGCATATGCATATCTATATATAAATCTAAAAGGGTGAGCATATTTTGAAACAAAAGGAAGTTAAAAGCACTATTAATAGTGTGGGAAGTATAAGTAAACTCGTTGGAGTTATAGATGTCTGCTATCAATAGGGATATTCTTGTATGGTACTGAGGAAACGTCATTGAGGCTATGGATGCTTGTTGGAAGTGAAGCAATGCCAGGAAAAGAGAGATGAGCAACACATATATGTAGATATTTGTTTTTCCTAAAAAGTGAAAACCCATGGTTAAACCAAAGATAATATGAAGTTTTTAGCTAGAAAAATAATTTACCTCACTAATTGGGTCTTTGAAAAGGGTGTGTTAGACAACAAGTACTAGAAATATTGGGTTATATATTTTAGAAATTTAACATCATTGTGGTACCCATGATTATTGGAAAATTATTTACAATTTGATAAACTTATATTTAAAATTCAGATCTGAAGTAAAGGCCCTAGACTTCTAATGACAAAGATAACTAGTTCTTCCATTATGTCACTATTTGTTGAGGCCACAACAACCTTCTTTTACTTTTTATTTTACAAGTGAACGGAAAGGTCCCCCCCCTACTAAAATTTCAACCCTAATGCATAATCCTCTACTGCTTGAGACTAATTTTTATTCTTTGTCTACCTTGAGGGAGTTGGGCGTTTGATATTGATTGATGATTGTCTTGGATGAGTTCAGTTTTGGAGGATTTTCTAAATGAATCCCTTAAATTCTTCAACATTTTGCTTGCATGTTGTGTTTATTTTATTCATCTTTATGATTTCACATGTTGATCACACTCTCTTCAGTTTAAAACTCTTAGCTTGAGTCACAAAATCATTGATCCTTACTTTGAGTTTGATACTTGGAACATATATTTTTTAGGACACTTATCTACAACCGCCCATTTATAAATTTATTGAAGGTGGGGAATACAATTTGTATTGTGTATTGGCAAGTGTCCTTTTAATCGCGTAACTGATCTCATAATTTGTGTGGTTGCATGAGTGGGTTTGCAGGGCCACTTAATTTATGTGACTGCTCTAGTCTTGAAATTCATGTGGGGGAATCCCTTTATTCTTATCCAAAACCTTAACCTTGACCCTTACCAAGTTTCCCTTTATCGGGAAGAAATTTTACTTAGCTTGCAATTGCACTAAGGTCTGAAGCTCCCAAGGCTATCATATCCACCTTTCCTACAAGCCTGTCCCTGAGCCTCTTCTGATTGATCTCTACTAGGTTCTTCTTTCATCCTTACGTCTCTCGGAAAACCCAAGCCCAAGGTCTATTGATATTCTTGGTTGTATTTCCTTGTTTTGTTTTCTCCCAATGTCTGCTCGCTATCTATCGCAATTAGTATCACACATTGTAGCATGACGTAGGAACCTATTCCTTGATCGGGTCGTACCTCCTCTCTTTGTTATCTTAGCAAGTCCACCCTTTGATATGTTTAACTTGAATGGATTGGCATGTTTTCTACGTCCGGTTGGCATCAATATCCTTTTACCATTTGTTGCTATTTGTGACACTGATTTGTTGCATGGTGTGTCATCTTCTTCCCCTTGGTCTCTTTCCATTCATCGCATTTGAATCTGAGTGTTCTTGATCACCATACCACCTAGTTACTCGCATTGACACCCAATTACTTGAAACCTACCTAGTTTACCTTACTCCTATTTGTGGGCCCCTAGGTGCAGAAACCTAACTGATGGAACCATCATGGGAATGGAACCCTGACTTGTATGCAATTTGGCCTTATTTTCCTAATTAGTATTTTATTTTTATTTTTTAAACTTTTTGTATATATTTGTATTTTTTAAGTTTAAATTTAAATTTTATTTTATTTTTTTATTATTTATTTTCATTTTACCCTTGGTTTTGAAAAACCACATGATTTGATTACACATGGTATTTTCCCATGGTTTTTTACCCATGATTTTCCCTAAAGTTACATTAAATACTTATTTTTTACATGGGGTAAATAAAGTTCACTTTAAAAAAGTTTTTTACTTGAGTCAAATATGTTTTTACATGGATAAATTATTTGTTTTACATGAATAAACTATTTGTTACCTATGGTATTTTTCCTAAAACCTAATGTATAATATGTACATCATTATTTTTCTCATATCTTCGTAAAACTATAAACAATTTGACTATATATATATATATATATATATATATATATATATATATATATATATATATAT
>JASDQU010104815.1:176592-194062 GCA_032191745.1 Picea mariana | reverse complement strand
AACTCGTAGTTGTGGCCGTTAAATTTATTGACCCTAAACTTTCCATCTTCTGACATTGCTCCCACTCGAACCAGGAACCCTCTTTTCCTGTGAGTTACCTTATGCTCTGATACCAATTGTTAGAAAAATAGGACCGCAGAGCAATAAAATAAAACAAATGCGGAAACAAAACATATAAGATACACAATACAAGAGAGACACATATTTACGTGGTTCACCCAGTGTGGGCTATGTCCATCAAAGAAATTGCCAGGTCCTTTCTTTATTATTATCCAGCAAAATGAAGGGATACAACCTACAGCAAAACCCGTTGTAACTACCTCTTATTTCTCTCACAGTCTCCTCTCTCAGAATACCATACTCGCCAACATACATAGCCGCAATACATTTTCCTCACAAACGAGGGTTTCCTTCTAGGGAGAAAAACCCTAACATAATCTCTATCGTTAGATCTGCGACCTTATAATGAATGGTCCAGATTTACAATGAAATTACAATATACTTTTACAAGGCAATTTTTGCTTTGGGGGCTTCGCCTCCGAACCCCTGTTGGGGGCCCGCTTGCCCCCAGAACCCCTACCCGAGGGGATAGCCCCCCCAGACCCCGTAGAGGGGGTACCCCCCCTCTGCACTCCCCCATGTGGAAGAGTGTACATACTTCTGGGGTGTAAATACTTCATGGGGTATAAACAAGCTGAAAGTAAAAGACCTCTAAATCAGGAAGATAATTAGGCTCTGCAACCAACATACAATATGAGCATTAAGGTGTAGTTCTTTATTTATCGTTCTCTTCTTGGATAGTTGATGTACTTCTTTATTCAGTAAAGGATCTACCCTTCCTATCTCGTACTTTCTGACCAAATTTTACAGTTCTTTTATGGATTTTTCATCTTTAATCAACTAAATAAATGTATACAAGAAATAATTTTACTCACCTCTTTTCCATCTTCAGGTGAAGCAGACTGATCAAATTCCAGAGGCATTCCACATTCTCTTACTTCTATTCTTGTCTTCGATGAAGAGCCTTGGTCTCTCCCGAATTATTTTCTTGCCTCCTCAAATATTTGTTTTTCTTTCTTTGCATCAAACACTTGTGTCTTCTCTGTAGCTTTCTTGACTCCTGATTCTTTTGTAGTCTTTCCTTGGACCACTGTGTCTTCTCCTGTAACAACACCTCCTCTAGTGATAACAACGACTCTGGGATATGCTCTGCGAGTATTTGTTGGTTTCCTCCTCGTTTCTCCTAAAGAATAGCCAACAATGTTGAACATTCCTTGATAACATGCTCAAATGAGTTGTAATAGCTGAAAGTGGTACAAGGGTTATGACAGTCCATTTCCAAGTGTCCTGGCTATGCATAGTTATAACAGATGATTTTTCCTCAACCTCAACCCATACCTCCTCCTCTTCCTCTTCCTCAGAATCTACCATGAGGGTTGAAATTTCCTCTTCCTGGAGAGTTATATTGTGTAGTGCTTCCTTATTGTTGTACTTCACCTTGAATTTTGTATATATCCCTTGACCTTTCATGCATGATATCGTAATCCCTACAATCCCTGTCATTGTGCCCTACCGACTTACAAAACGTGAAATATAGATTCATGGGTGTCTGAACATATTTTTTCAGATAGTAACATTCATCAGAGCGATGTCAATTTCTACATACCTCACACCAAGGTATGGTAACTTGATTCAAAGGGATCAGATCTCTAGAGGTCAAGTATTCATGAAATATGGGAAAGTGCTCCTTGTCATGACCTTCTGACTTGCGTATCATACACTAGATGTCTTCTCTTTTATCTTTTCCCTTGTCTTTATTCATATCTTCGACCTGCAGTGATAAGCTAGTTAGCTGACTCAAGATTTGACTCATACCTGAGATGGATTCTCCCATCGGGGCTGATTCTAATTTCATAGCGATCTCCAATGCCTCAGCCCGCAAAGTAATATTTTGTTGCATATGTTGATACTGAGAGGGGGGTGAATCAGTATCAGGTACAATTTAAAAAAAAATTCAACTTATACTTAAACCATTCAACTATATCCAATGAGCAATGAAAAATAGTATAAGAGTTACACCAATACACCACAATACACCGTGCACAATATATGAGAAATAATCAATAGTTATTGTTGAAGGGAAGTAATGACTTCCAAAGGTAGCTACAGCTTCCAAATGTAAAGGGAGGGATAAACCTCCAAGAGGAAGATACAATCCTCCAATATCAAGAGAGGGTTGAACTCTCCATCCTTTCCCCTTCCTTCCACCCAAGAATATATGAGAGATAATAAAACTTTACATTAAATCATCACCATCAACCAACCATCACATAAAACCTGATAATTCTTCTTGAGACTTCTTCAATTTATGCAATTCTACAATTCTTAAATTCTTGGAATACTCTGATCTTATATATAATATTACTCAATGTATTCTCTGAAACTTCTCCAAGTTTCAATCCTTGAATCCTCCCCAAAAAGAAGTTATAGAGAGAATGATAGACCTTGTTCAATTCTGGTTTATTTAGGAGACCGAACGTGTACAGAATGCCCCATGCTCAATATTTAACATTTGATTCTAAAACTTGCACACAAGAAACTACAATCCATATGCTTTCCAATTCAATTTGTCCCACTTCATTTGGATTCTCTATGAAGAATTTATGACTGTTTTACCCAGAAGACCTGTTTATTGACTAGCTTCAGAACTGGTCAAAAGGTCTATCTTCCACAGAGTGTATCTCCATAATTATAGTGAATAAAGAGCTGAAACTTTTACTACAAGTACCTTGATATGTATTCTCAATACCCTAGAAATTTCACCATCTGAATTGTTCTAGAAAAAATTTATAGCGAAAATCGTAAGATGCCCTGAAAATAACATACCTTAGAACACATCACCAAAAGACTTCATCCTCCCTTGAAATCCGACCTTCTTTACTTATGATTTCCTCTGAAATTTGACTTGTGTATCAAATGAATGTATAATGATATTTATTTATACCATTTATGTCACTTCCTTTTAACATTAGAGCCGACCTAACACTTTCTTATTTTGTAATTCTTTTCTTTAATTATCTTCAGGGCCTACATGTACTTCCTTCTTCAATTCACTTTGTCATATTCAAAAATTCATTTATCCTCAACCATGAGGATCCATGTGACGTGCCATATACCACCAGAAACAAAATGATGTATACTCTTTATCCATGGGTGTTGTATCTTCGTGTGCATTGTCCTTCATTTCCAAATACCTTCATCAATATTGCGGTCCAAAACCCATGACTAGGGTTGACATCAATGAAAACAACCAATATTCCAAAAATATCCCCCTTTGTCATTGATGGAAATACTCATGCTCCCCCTATCATCATGATCCCAATTTCTCTCCCCCTTTGACATCAATGGAAAATGGTAGTGCTTCTCCTCCTGAGTTTAATGGAAAAAGTTAACTCTTTTCTTTGGGGTTGCTCCCCCTAAACATATGACACTCAATAATACTTCATCCTTATTTTTGGTCTTTGGTACTTTTTCTTCCTTGGAATACTTTTATGTGGCTTCTATCTTCTCTCTCTTTTTCATGTCTAGGATGTATATGTTGTTCGTCTTCTTGTTGCAGTTGCAATCAATCTTCCTGAGTTATTTTCTTTGATTTTACATTTTCGGGAGTCAAACGTAAGAGTGTATCCTTGATCACATATTTTGCTGACACTGAGGATATTATGCTTCAGATCTTCAACCAATAGGAATTTTCCTGCTTTTACATTTTCACTTCCAAGATTTACAATTCATTTTCCAAGTATTTTAGTAGATGAGTCATCTCCAAATGTAACATTTCCACCCTTTTTCTTGAAGCTGGCAAATTTGCTTTGATCTCTGGTCATATGAGATGATCATCCACTGTCTATAAACCATTCATCTTCTTCTTTGCATTCTTTAGTGACCAATGTTATTTGAAAATTTTCATTTTTTGGAATTTATTTCCTTTTCCATGTTGTAGCTGGTATACATACATTTGGCATATGATTATCTTCCTTCATCTCTCTGCAATCTCCTTCTTTATGACCAAGATTATTTCACTTGTAACATACAATATTTTGATCCATTAATGGGTCAAATGGATTATAATTTCTGTTGATAGGTCTACGAATATTTCCATATCTACTATTTTCACCATTCATGTAGCTTGCATAGTTCGTTTCATTGATTCTACAATTGATTGCCTTGTGTCCAAAATTTCCACAAGTATAACAATGTCCAAGAAAGAAATGTTGATACCTGGGAGTAAGTGATATTCTTTGTGGTGTGGTCCATCTGGGTTCACGATTTATTCTTCTGTAGTTTCCTTCATAATGATTTCTTTCATACCTAATGGGAGAGGATCTTCTTGATGTCTCATTCCTTTTGAATTCTAGTCTTCTATCTTATTGTTCAACTTGTTTTGGAGTGTTGGTTTCATCATTTTCATCTTCCTTCTCTTGTTCTGTTATCTTCAAACTATCATTGTATCCTACTCCTGTCTTGTCATTTGGAGATCTTTGATTGCTAAGGATCTCATCTAATTTTTCAGTTCTTTTTTAGAACTTCTTCAACTTTTCTCTTGTCAATAGTAGCTCCCCTTTTGTGTGATCCAATTCTTCTTTCAATTTCTCATAATCTTCTAATTGTTCCTTCAACCTATTAATGGTATTTTCAAGCTTGTAATTCTCTTCTTCACAACTACTAAATTCACCTTTTAGTATTATGTCTGTGTTTCTAAGCTTGTTATTTTTAGTTTCAACATGCTTCAACTTTTCAATATTCTCATCTTCTTGTTCACTCTCTACATTGTCTTTGTATCCCCAAAAGGAATCAAGGTTGGTTTATTCGTCTGAAGCTTCTTCACAAATGATTTATTCTTCTTTATAATTCTTCTGATCATCATCCTGGGTTTCTTGGGTTATGAAGAGGAATTCTCCTCCATCATTATCTTCTTCATCACTCTCATCTGCGGAGATGTCATCATCCTTGGAGTAAAAGATATTTTTATTGTTGATACTTCTCTTTTTATAGTATCATTTTTCAAAAATATGTCCTATTCTACCACAGTTAAAGCATTTGAGAGGAGACTTACCTTTGTATCTTCCACTTCCCTTCTGAAACCTTCTTACAAAATTTGCTATTTCTTCATCAAGGTCATTATCCTTGTCTTTTTTCTTCTCTATGGCTTTAAAGGCTACTTCATTGTTTGGATGGTCACTTTTTGTACCTGTTCTCATTTCATATGCTATAAGAGACCCATGTAATTCATCCATTGTCATTTTGGTCAAGTCCCTAGTTTCTTCAATGGTAGAGACCTTAGCATCATACTTCAAGAGAAGTGATCTCAACACTTTTTGTACAACCAAATATTCATCGAGCTCTTCACCTAATCCTCTGATAGCATTAACAACTTCATAAACTCTAAGAAGATAGGTTTCAATATATTCCTTTTCATTCATCTTCAAATTTTCAAATTATGCTCTATGTCATTGAAGCTTGACCTTCTTAACTTTTGGATCACCTTCATAGATACTCTTGAGTTTGTCCCATACCTCTTTAACAGTGTTGCAGCCCATCACTTTGATAGAAATGGCTGGTGCTAATGCTGCTAGAATAACATCTCTGGATTTTGAATTACAACTCATAAGATTCTTCTCATTTGGATAGGTTGGAGCATTATTTGGGATTACATAGCCATTTACAACTGAGTACCAAATTTCTACTACCAAATATGTTAGGTAATTTTTCACTCTATCACTCCAATATGCATAATTTCTTCCATCAAATTTTTTAATCCCATTTGAAATGTTCTCATGGTCATCCATCTCTACTCAGGATTTTCCTTCTAGTGGTTAAATTGTCCTGAAGGCAACCTACTCTGATACCAATTGTTGATACTAAGAGGGGGTTGAATCAGTATCAAGTACAATTTAAAACATTTTTCAACTTATACTTAAACCATTCAACTTTATCCAATGAGAAATGAACAATAGTATAAGATTTACACCAATACACCATAATACACCATGCACAATATATGAGAAATAATCAATAGTTATTGTTCAAGGGAAGTAATGACTTCCAAAGGTAGCTACAGCTTCCAAATGTAAAGGGAGGGATAAAAATCCAAGAGGAAGATACAATAATCCAATATAAAGAGAGGGTTGAACTCTCCATACTTTCCCCTTCCTTCCACCCAACAATATATGAGAGATAATAAAACTTTACATTAAATCATCACCATCAACCAACCATCACATAGAACCTGATAATGCTTCCTGAGACTTCTTCAATTTTTGAAATTCTTAAATTCTTGGAATACTCTGATCTTTTATATAATATTACTCAATGTATTCTCTGAAACTTATCCAAGTTTCACTCCTTGAATCCTCCCCAAAAACAAGTTATAGAGAGAATGGTAGACCTTGTTCAATTCTGGTTCATTAAGGAGACCTAACTTGTACAGAATGCCCCGCCCTCAATATTTAACATCCAATTTTGAAAATATCACAAAATAAAATAACGTATGTACTATTTATAATTCAATTTGTACCACTTCAATTGGATTATCTATGAAGAAGTTATGACTGTTTTACCTGGAACACTTGTTTATTGACTAGTGTCAGGACTCGTAAAAAAGCCTATCTTCCACAGAGTGTATATCCATAATTATAGTGAATCAAGATCTGAAACTTTTACCACAGGACCTTGATATGTCTTCTCAATACCATATAAATTTAACCATATGAATTGTTCTAGAAAAAAAGTTATAGTGAAAATGGTAAGATGACCTAAAAAATAACATACCTTAGAACACATCACCAAACAACTTCATCCTCCCTTGAAATCCGACCTTCTTTACTTCTGATTTCCTCTGAAATTAGACTTGTGTATCAAATGAATGTATAATGATATTTATTTATACCATTTATGTCACTTCCTTTCAACATTAGGGCTGACATGACACTTTCTTATTTTGTAATTCTTTTCTTTAATTATCTTCAGAGCCTACATGTACTTCATTCTTCAATTCACTTTGTCATCTTCAAAAATTCATTCCTCCTCAACCATGAGGATCCATGTGACATGCCACATACCACCAGAAACAAAATTATGTATACTATCCATCCATGGGTTTTGTATCTGCATGTGCATTTTCCTTTATGTCCAAATACCTTCATCAATCTTGCGGTCCAAAACCCATGACTAGGGTTGACATCAATGACAACAACCAATCTTCAAACAACGTAAGAGGAAATATGATGTGTGGAAAGATGGAAGCAATGAAACATTCCTTGTTCTTCTCATCTGGGATCTGAAAACTCAAATGGCCTGTCAAGGTCTTAAATCTCTGATCAAATTGACACACAGGTTCAACTGTTCTCTTCTTGAATTCTTTTAGTTATGTAATGCACTGCGACTCTGATTTAGGTTTCTTGAATTCAATAGTTAGCACGGTCTTAATGGAATTCAATGATTTAGGTGTGGATCCTTGGACAAATTTCATGTACTAGCTCAGTGCGTGATCTCTTAGGGTAGTGTTGAACTAAGATCATTTGACAGCTTCGTCAGTGATATTCTTAATACTCCACACAGCTTCACATAGAAACTGGTGTTGATCAGGATCTTCAGATCCATCTCCTATGAAGGTAGGTAACCTCATCTCATCTTCCATAGATCTTCCTAGGTTTCCTGAATGAGTATGTGGTGGAATTCTACTGACAGTTCTCTGAGCGTTCTGATGACTTAGGTTACTCTGGTTACTTAACATCGCTGAGGAAATAGGAGGAATAATATTACTTACTTCAACAGTCAGTGAAATTCTTGAAGTTTCTGGCTCTTCTTGGCCAGGCTCCTCTGTCCTAGCGGATTCTAAATGCTCTTCGTCTGTCAGAACTACCACTTCTCCACTATAGAACCCTTTTTCCTAGTAGTTCTCCTTGAACAGGTTCGCAAGAGGAATTTCTTTGAACACTCTCCCACTACACATATGTCCATCCTCTGTGTCGTTGTCATTGTCGTCATCTGAATTTTTGAACATTAGCTCTTTCGATGTAATCGATTACTATATCTTCAAGATGTTCTTCTCATGTAATAGAATATTGATCTTCAACTTTAGAAAATGTAAACAATTTATTCTAGGTCCCTTAAAGAAATATCTCTCTACTTTGCTATATGATTCCACTCTATCAACAACAAACTCAGTGATATACCCTACGATGGTACTATCAAACCAATGATCTACTGATCTTGACAAGGATTTTTCAACTATCTTGACCTTCTTGATTAGTGCCAATGCCCAAACCATAGGTGGTCTAGATCTGATCTCAAATTGGGTGTCTGCTAACCTAACTAGCCACTCGTATAACTCTCGATGGATTCCTCCAAAGAAAATCTCATGTATATCAGTAAAGATATATCTTTCCAACCAATCCTCTATACAAAGACTGGGGTTCTTGTTCTGGGCTTCAACGAAGTCCTTTTCTTGATCCTCTATCCATTTCTAAATCTTTGTCTTTGATGGAAACCACCTTGACATTCCATCAAGAAGATTCCTATCCTGGCAACATAACCATTTGTTGGCACAGGGGCAAACCCATGGTTCAACTCCAAGAGTGCACCAACAAGCCCTAACTATTGGCCCTTTCGGCAACACCTGTGAGGTAGATGCAGTCTCACCTAAAGTAGCTATAGGGGGTTGCAGGACATAGGTGTCTACAACCAGAGGAAATGCATAGTGGATTCACAGCAACAACACACAGTCACCTAGCTATTCTTTATCTTCCTTAAACCTATTGCGCAAGTTATATTTTAGATCTAACACAATATCACAATAGCAACATACCAAATGATAGAGAACACATCATCAATCACACATAACACAAGATATATGTGGTTCACCCTCTCCCTAGGGATACGTCCATAGAAATATGCTTTATGATATATTAAGATGGAAGCATACAATTCTTTTCTGTGCTCTTAGCTAGCCAATCTTCTTTCTTCCCCTCTCTGTCTCTCCCCTTCTTGCGCACCTAGCTGCAAGATCGATATCCTCACCTAGCTAAAGATATTACAATACATAAGGCCCTCACACACAACACTTCTCTCTCACACAATAGTACTCACTCGATCACACAACAACAATGAACTCTCAACCAACCTAGCACCAACCCCTCCCAGGTCCTTTAGACCTTTATTTATATATTACAATAGATCTTGGACAACCTTAGGTTAAAACCTAAGTGTCAAAACCCTATATACCAAAATCCTAGGTGTCTAAAACGCTAGGTCAACTTGACCCGCGTTTTCAGGGCTTCACCAACCTGTCTTTCCTTCCTTCACGCGAGGTGCTCTAAAGCATCTGTTGACATCTTCTTTTTCTTGCCTAGTTTTCCATGATCCCTCTTCCTTTCTAATCTGTCATCCTTGATCTGCTAGTCCAACGTCTTGATTTCTCTTACTTCACAACGTCTTTTCTTCTCTTTTTCTCACTTTGACCTAGTATCGGTCACTGTGTCTTCCACGCAGTTAACATTTTTCCATTTCTCCCTTAATATTCGCTTGCTTCCATATCCAAGGGCCAACATTATTCATATATGATTAATCGTTGTCTACACCGATTAAAATCACAGTAAAAATTTGTTCTCAATATATAATGAAATCATGCAAGTTCTCAGTCAAAGAAGTAGGTAAAATAAAAACAATGTCTGAAGGTTCGATCACAGTCTCCAAAAGGAAAAAAAAAAAAAAAAGGAGGCTATAATATAATCGATTACTCTCAATAAATAATTCCAAATCACAGTCATGATTAGTTTAAAAAACACTTTCATTCAAGTGGACAACGCTGAGATTTCTCCATTCAAGAGCTAGGAACTGTCATGGAAATCACAGAGAATAAAATACCCTCTGAAACCACAGAGGTGATATAAAAACGCAGAGGGTATTGAGATGATCGTAGAGAGAAAGATAAATAATATGCAGAGGTATTCAATCATAACAAGGCGCAAGACAATCAATCAACCAGGAACAATCAACATGGGTATACAACTGAGAAAACACATATTTCGCTCATCATACACACACAGAAAAGCAGGGCATTAGAATCTATAGGTCATTATGCACCGAAGTGATGACCATCAATTCAGCTCCTAGAAGACTTCTCAGGCATGGACTGATGATCTAGGGATGAGGATGAAAGATAAAGAACAATCTCTTCATAATAATCAATAAAACAAAACATAACATACATAGCAATCAGGGGTCAAGTTTCCAAGGAAATCAATTCAAACAACGAGCGTAAAGTTATGATCACTTTAAGTTCTAGATTAAAAACGTTGAGTAAAACAAATTTCTTTACATAATAGAAATACAGTAATGAAAACGCAACAAAAATAATAATCTGCCATTCAAATAAACACATGTGTACCGTAGCCCTAGGTGACATCTCCGAGTCGTTGTCCCACATGCACACCATCCAACTCTTATTTGTCGACTGATGTGACTTCAATGGTACCTCCCAACCAATGCTAGGGGTAATCGTATTCCCCCTAAGCCCCCCAAGCCGCAAAGGGGCCATGCACACTACACCAAAGAAAAACTAGCAACCAACTCACCTCGCAAGGTTGAGCTACCACTTGTTACCCAAGTTGGGTATCCCAACTCCCACAAGATAAGTCAGTCAGGACAAAAATTCTACACCGTGACATTACACATGAAATATCATTCCATACTCATCATCCTCCATCCTTTTTATAGGGTTTATAAGTGATTTCTTTCCCAAATTCCCATTTAATTTAATTTCCATTAATTTAATGTAGAAAAACCCTCTCCCGTACACATGTCACCCATCCCCCTAGTTGCACTAGAAATTAATTTCATTAATTATTTAATTATTCCTATTTCCCTCACCCACCAAAAGCATTCCTAAAATCACTCCTTGGTGTCCCCATATTCCCTTACACATTTTAAATGACTTACACCCTTACTAAATTCCTATTTGAGTTCAATTTTAGAAGGTTCTTAAGGAAAGATTCCTTACTATGTCAGACAATCATCTTTTTCCTTACCCTTCCCTTTTTCTTTATGTTTCCCCTTTTTCCCTTAGTTTCCTATTTTTTTAAGTTTCCCTCTTTTCCCTTCTTAACTAAAACTCAAATTAGCAAGTGTAGAAAAATCACCTTTTACCCCTTTTCCTTCTCAATTAATAAATTTTAATTAGCATATGTAGAAAACAATCATTTTTTTTTAAATTAAACCCCCAAAGTAATTTGATTTTAATAAATTAATTGAATTTCTTACCCCCTTTCTCGTCACATGTTTAATTATGATTATTATTATTATTATTTTATCACAAGTATCACTTAGACCTAGATTTTAATTTCCTAGGTTGGACGATATTTTTATTAGGGAAATTGTTTTTTTTTTGTTTATCTTACTTATCACATCATTCATTTTAAGGCCGACTAGGTTTATTCACTTACCTATTGAAATCGCGACGTGCCCTTCAGGATGCACTACGTTCTCCAAGGGTGCCACTCGCCTCTTAATTGACTTGGTAGACATCAAAAACCTCTGGAGTCAAAACTCCGCCAGGTGATCTTGTGGAAGACTAAGGGCCTCTAAGGAATAAGGCCCCTGCCTTATTGCATGCCCCTTAGAATCATCATGAGCGACTTTTGCAGTCTTCCCTCATGACATCGTGGGTCTTCTCGAACTAGGTAATCGTTAACCTACAGTTAGAGCCATGGCAGGAGTGCTAGTAGGTTGTGGCAGGGTTGTTGTCCACACCTCTCCCTCAACATCTCTGTTGGTCATGCGTGACCCCTCTACTCCACATGTGAGTCTGGTTGGAAATCTATCATCATCCTGCATCATCAGCAAATCATGTCAGCAATAATAATCAATCATCATAACATCTAATCATATGTACATATGTCATATCTAGAACAATAAACCCCAATAGTTCACTCCTTGACTCGATCTGGAGTCTGAGGAGTTTCATCGATGCCTCTGCATCCTCGAGGCCCAAAGTCCTGCACACTTAGGAGAACCTAGTCAATAGCACATGTCTATGTAAATACAAAAAATAACATATAATCACATCCATAATGCCTCATAATCATAATTAAACAACCAATAGTATAATAATCCGGATCACTTGCAAGAAAGTGTCCTCAAAGAATAATTTCATTTAGTGTGCTCAAGAGCGGGATGTTACATACACCCCCTCTTGGTCTAAACTTCATCCCAAAGTTTCAAAGTATATAAGTGTCGAAATAATGTGTATCACAGTATCATAAGTCTATCTATCAAACAAAAATGGAAATTGTTGGTGCATATCATATGCGTCCTCCCAGGTCGTCGATTGCGGACTATAGTTGTCCCACTAGACCTTGACCTGATCTACTGTTTGACATCGTAGTTGTTGAATGAGATGATCCAGGAGGTGGATAGGCTCAGCCATGAGCATTCCCTCATCTGATACCTACAAGGAACTCATGTAAATAACATGTGTAGGATCACAAATATAATGTCTCAAAACAGATACATGAAAAACATCATGCATACGCCTCAAAGAATTAGGCAAGGCTAGTCGATAGGCCATAGGCCCCTTCCTCTCCACAATCTCGAAAGGTCCCATGAACCTAGGAGATATTTTATCTCTCTTTCCAAACTTTATTGAACTCTTATGTGGTTTTACCCGCAAGAATCTCGATCGCCAACTTTGTAACTACGGTCAACATGACACGCATCTGCATAACTCTTCTTCTAATCATGTGCTTATTTAATCCTTTGTCTTATTGTTTGAATTTGATCTTCCATTTCTTGGATCGCTTCTGGTCCCACCAGGACCCTATCCTCAAGACGATCCCAACTCAAAGGCACCTGACATGGTCGCTCGTAAAGAAACTTGAAAGGCCCCATCTTAATGGTGCTTTGGTAACTATTGTTATATGTGAATTCTACCAGTGGCAAGAATTCTTCCCAATGCTTATGTTGGTCCATCATGTACATGTGCAACATGTCTCCCAATATTTGGTTTGTTCATTGGGTTTTCCCATTAGTCTCCGGGTGATATGCAGTACTAAAGTTAAGTTGGGTCCCCAAGGCCTCTTGGAAACTAGTCCAAAATCATCTAGTAAACATTGATCCTCGATCGGATATAATCCTCTTAGGTACGCCATGCATCCTCATAGTCTCACTAATGAAAACTTTAGCTATGTTAGGTGCCTAATACATCGTACACACAGGAATAAAATGAGCACTCTTTTTCATAGTGTCTACTACCACAAAAATTGAGTCGTGTCTCCTTGCCATCAGTGGCAATCCAACAATAAAATCCATTGAAATGACCTCCCATTTCGATTCTGGAATAGCGTGTGGATGTAGTAGTCCTGCTAGATGTCTATGTTCATCCTTCACCTACTGACATTCTAGACATCTGGCCACATAGTTGACTATGTATGCCTTCAGTCCTTTCTAGAAGAATAAGGGTTTAAGGTCCACTCTCATCTTTGTGACCCCTAGGTGAGCCATGTACACTACTCGGTGAGCCTCATTTAGGATCAAACCCATCAACTCTTCATTTTGTGGTACGTAAATTCCATTTTTAAATCTCAATAATCCATCATCATCAAACGTAAATCCTTCAAATATTGGTACCATCATTGTCTTTTTTCCGATAAAATTCTTGACCTCTTTGTACCAGTCATCGTCACACTGTAAAGTTAGAATCTTTTTGCGTAGATTTGTCTGAAGAGGAAACACTGAAAAGATGCGTGATCTCTAACTCAATGCATCTGCCACTGGGTTTACTATTCCTTTTATGTAAGTAATCTCTAAATCATACTCACTAAGCAATTCCCACCAACACCTTTGTTGTGTGTTCAGGTCACTTTGCGTAAAGATGTGTGGTAGTCCACAGTGGTCCATTTTTAGTTCAAATTTTTGTCCAATAAGGTAGTGTCTCCAAACCTTCAAGGCATATGCAATGGATAACAACTCCAAATCATGCGCCGCATAGTTCTCCTCATTCCTTCTCAATTTCCTCGAGATGTAAGCGATCACTCGACCATCTTGCATCAAGACTCTGCCTAAGCCACTCTTGGATGCGTCAATGCATACCAAGAAGTCCGCATCCATGTCAGGGACCTTTAGTATTGGTTATGTTGTCAACAAATACTTGAGACTTCGAAATGCCTCTGTGCATTTCTCAGTCCAAACAAATTTCTTGTTGTTCTTCTACAGTTATGTGATCGGATTTGCTATCTTCGAAAATCCCTTGGTGAATCGTCGATAGTATCCTGCTAAACCCATGAAGATACGCACTTCTGGGACATTCATTAGTGCAAGACATTCCATAATAGCCTCAACCTTTGCTGGATCCACGGTGATACCTTCACCGAAGATGAAATTCCCTAAGTAGTGAATCTTTGATTGGTAAAATGAGCATTTAGACAATTTCCCATACAATGTGTTCTCTCGCAGACACTATAGTACCAAGCGTAAGTGTTGGTCATACTCCTCTATCGTCTAAAATTAAATCAAAATATCGTCAATGAATACTTGGATGAACTTGTCCAAGTACTCGAGGAACTCATCAAACTCATAAATACCCCTAAGGCGTTTGTCAGTCCAAATGGTAAAACAATAAACTCGTAATGTATGAACCTCATCTTAAAGGCGATCTTAGGGACATCATCCTCCTTGATCCAAAGCTGGTGATACCCTGATCTCAAGTCAATCTTTGAAAACATCATTGCACCCTTCATCTGATCAAACAGATCAACAATCCTTGGCAACAGATAATGATTCTTGATCGTTGCCTTATTCAATTGACGGTAGTCAATGTAGAGTCTCCACAACCCATCCTTCTTCTTTCATATGAAAATATCAGGTGCACCCCACAGTGACACACTAGGACGTATCATTCCCAGGTCCAATAACTCCTTCAGTTGCATTCTCAACTCCTGTAACTCCAGGGTTGACATCCAATAAGGCATTCTTGCTATCGATTCAGTCTCCAGTTTTAGATATATGGAAAATTCCAATTTCCTCTCCAGTGACATCCCAGTTAATTCCTTTGGGAAGACATCCACAAACTCTCTCACCACCGGAAGGTGTTCTATACCTTCCACTACTACCTTTTTGTTTAACACAAGGATTGCATAAAGCTTACACCCCTTACGCATGCTCTTCCGTAGCTGGAAGGAAGAGATGAACCTCAGGGAAACTCCCTGGTTTTGACCTACAATCACGCATCTATATCCCTCATCATTAACCAAGCTCAATCATTTTGTCTTACAATTGAGTATCTCCTCATGCGATTCCAACCAGTCCATACCGATCACGACATCATAAAATAAGATCCTAAGATCATGACGTACAGGTTGGCCCTCGTGAAAAACTCTCCCAGGTTAAGGGTACATCTCGTAACCTTCCCTCCAACCTTTTGTTTGGCTCCCAAAGCCATCTCTACAAAGATATACTCATCACGTTCAACTGCCTTTACCTTAATCCTTTTTAGTGCTGCACCATAAATGAAACTCTTAATAGCACCGGGATCTATCAAAATACTAGGGGTCTGGTCAGAGACGATACCTGACATCTCGAGCATAGTCAACTGGTGTTCTTCCTAGAATTTATTCATCGTTGCATGAATCCGATGGGCCTTTCCCAAATCTCCCACGGTAGTGGGTCTAGATGATCCAGATGCTCTAGTCCTCTCCACTAGGAAGTCGCACTAGTAGTGTGGCTCCCCACAAGTCCAACACCCCTTCTTTAGTCTAGTACTCCTGGTACCCAAAGTAGAAGTTGATAGCCCACCATCCTAGAGTCCTAGTTTGTTCTATTGAATAAGCCTAAAGTACTATTGTTGCCTTCAACATTGTTTCTGATGTTATGGTCCCCGGTAAGGAGTCCATTATTGAGGCATTGGTCATCGAGGTGTAGTTAAAGTGGATCCTCTATGGAAGCCATAATATCATGGCATCTGTCTAGCTGGTGTCTAATTCTGCTATGCACTAGATGACACCTACCCTGCTGGTCTTGCTGGAGTCCTACTCTGACCCCCATTGATAAGCTCCTCCTCTGCTATGAGGGCCTTTTGAATGACATCATGCAAGGATCGTGACATCAGAATCCTAACATTTGCACGAATGTTGACATTAAGGCCAAACAATAACATGTTGACCTTAAGCTTCTTGGTATTAAGGTGCAAAGCATACTGAAGAAACTCCATAAAACAGGCCTCATATTTGAGCACCATAAGACCACCCTATCGCAAGGCGTTGAACTCATTGAGTTGACGCTTAATCAATTCCTCTGATAGGTACCTCTCACGGAACCGTTCCTCGAACAGTTCCTATGACACATATTCGATGACCATGTTCAATTGTGGTAGGAGTGTCTTCCACCATATAATAGCGCTCCCCTTCAGTTGAAATATCACCATGCGGACCTTCATGTTGGAGGTATAGTCGCGAAGTGAAAATCACATCGCCATATTCTCCAACCATGCTTTGGTGGTTGTGCCATCTAGGGCACCAAAGAACTCAGGAAATTTGACCTTCTTGAGTTTGTGATGAATGCTACCAATACTGACCAGAGCACACAGTGGACCCTCAGCGGGTGTCGACACCCTGGCCTCATCTCTGTCCAAATGACTGATCAATACCTTAGACATGTGCTGAAAGGACCTCATCAAACCAACCACATCACCCACTACTATCTTCTCCTTCCCGACAACCTATTCGTCTCCCTGGGGGTTAGACCCCTCAAGCATGGATGCTACTGGAGACATCACACCTCCTCCTCTAGCATCCTTTCATCTACCTCCGTGGAATCCTCTGACCATGATTACCTGCATGAATACAAGTCAACTTAATTCACAACATTATAATCAAATATGACATCAACGAAAGTCGTAGTGATCCCAAGTCATGGGTTGAACCCACTCTGATACCATATGTAACGCCCCATTGTTATGACTAGATACGACACAACACGAAGGAAATATATATATATATATATATATATATATAATTAAGGAATAAATGTAATGACGACAACAGTTAAACCACATCAACTGACGATGAACACCACACATGCATATCAGGCAACAGACAACCAAAAATAAACACAAAAGAACATCGAGAAACTAGGTGAAACATGCAAAAATCAAGTATAGATAGAAATGACTACCCACCCAACATAATCACAACAACACCTATAGGCTAAAGGACAACATCTGTAATCCCAACACAATGGCCTTGACGACCAGTAAATAGAAACCTCTACAACGTGAAAAACCAAAACACGTTAAGGCGTTACAACCTAGCTCCAACTTCAATTACAATGAACGAACACCCGCATTAGGAAGCTCAGAATCCGTCCAAGCTATCGTTCACATCTATCCATCAGGGCACACAATGATCCCCTCATTAGGAAT
>JASDQU010104815.1:164245-174623 GCA_032191745.1 Picea mariana | reverse complement strand
GTGGACAATGTTGATATTTCTCCATTCAAGAGATGGGAACTATCATGGAAATCACATAGAATAAAATACCCTCCGAAATCACAGAGGTGATATAAAAATGCAGAGGGTATTGAGCTAATCGCAAAGAGAAAGATACACAATACACAGAGGTATTCAATCACAAGAAGGAACAAGAAAATGAATCAACCAGGAAAAATCAACAGGGGTAGACAGCGGGGAAAAAACATCCTTCTCTCATCATCCACGCACAGAAAAACAGGGCATTAGAATCTATAGGTCGCTATGCACCGAAGTGACGACTGTCGATTTGGCTCCTAGCTGACTGCTCAGGCATGGAATGATGATCTAGGGATGAGGATGAAAGATAAAGAACAATCTCTTCATAATAATCAACAAAAAAAACAGAATAATCATATCAATCAGGGGTCGGGTTGCCAAGGAAATCAATTCAAATAGTGAGCATAAATCTATGATGACTTTAAGTTCTAGATTAAAAACATTGATTAAAACACATTTCTTTACACAATATAAATATAGTAATGAAAACTCAACAAAAATAATAATATACCATTCAAATAAATGCATGTGTAATGTAGCCCAAGGTGGCAACTCTGAGTCATTGTCTCGTGCGTGTTTCGTCTAGTTCCTACTTTTTGACCAATGTGACTTCACCAGTACCTCCCAACCAACGCTAGGGGTAATATTCTCCCCCCTGAGCCCCTCGAGCTGCAAAGGGGCCACTCACACTACACCAAATAAAAACTAGCAACCAACTCGCCTCGCAAGGTCGAGCTACCACTTGTTTCCTGAGTTGGATATCTCAATTCCCATAAGATAAGTCAGTCAAGAAAAAAATTCTGCAGCGTAACGTTACGCATGAAATATCATCCCATACTCCTCCTCCATCCTTTTTATAGGGTTTCTAAATTATTTCTTTCCCAATTTACCATTTAATTTAATTTCCATTAATTTAATTTAGAAAAACCCTCCCCCATACACATGTCACCCATCCCCCTAGTTGCACCAGAAATTAATTTCATTAATTATTTAATTATTCCTATTTCCCTCACCCACCAAAAGTATTCCTAAAATCTCTCCTTGGTGTCTTCATATTCCCTTACATATTTTAAATGACTTATGCCCTTACGAAATTCTTAGTTGAGTTCAATTTTAGAAGGTTCTTAAGGTAAGATTCCTTACTAGGTCAGGCAGTCATCTTTTTCCTTACCCTTCCCTTTTTCTTTATGTTTCCCCTTTTTCCCTTAGTTTCCTATTTTGTTAAGTTTCCCTCTTTTCCCTTCTTAACTAAAACTCAAATTAGCAAGTGTAGAAAAATCACCTTTTACCCCTTTTTCTTTTCAAAGAATAAATTTTAATTAGCATATGTAGAAAACAATCATTTTTTTATTTTTTTAAATTAAACCCCCAAAGTAATTTGATTTTAATAAACTAATTGAATTTCTTGCCCCCTTCTTGTCACATGTTTAATTATGATTATTATTATTATTTTTTATCACAAGTATCACTTAGACCTAGATTTTAATTTCCTAGGCTGGGTGACATTTTTATTAGGGATTTTTTTTATCTTACTTATCACGTCATTCATTTTAAGTCCGACTAGCTTTATTCACTTACCCATTGAAATCGCGACGTGCCCTTCAGGATGCACTAGGTGCTCCGAGGGTGCCACTCACCTTTTTCTGTTTTCCTTGTACGACATGCCCTTCAGGATGCACTACGTGCTCCAAGGGTGCTACTCACCTCTTGACTAAATTGGTAGACATAAAAAAACGCTGGATTCAATACTCCACCAGGTGATCTTGTGGAAGACTAACGACATCTAAGGAATAAGGCCCCTGCCTTATTGTGTGCCCCTTAGAAACATCGTGAGTGACTATCACATTCTTTTCTCATGACATCGTGGGTCTTCTCGAACTAGGTAATCATTAACCTACAGTTTGAGCCATGGTGGGAGTGCTAGTAGGTTGTGGCAAGGCTATTGTCCACACCTCTCCCTCAATGTCTCTAGTGGTCATGTGTGACCCCTCCACTCCACATGTGAGTCTGGTCAGCAAGATATGGTCAACCTGCATCATCAAAAAATCATGTCATCAATAATAATCAATCATCATAACATCTAATCAGATGTACATATGGAATATCTACAACAAACAGCCCCAATAGTTCACTCCCTGACTCGATCTAGAGTCCAAGCGGTTTCATCGATGCCTCGAGGCCCAAAGTCCTGCACACTAGGGAAAACTGAGTCAATAGCACTTGTCTATGTAAATACAAAAAATAACATATAATCACATCCAAAATGTCTCATAATCATAATCAAATGACCAATAGTATAATAATCTGTATCACTTGCAAGCAAGTGTCCTCAAAGAATAAGTTTGTTCAGNTCAGTGCGCACAAGAATGGGATGTTACACGGCCTCAACGGTGGTCTTGGTTCTGGCTCTCCAAATGTCAATAGTGGAAAACACAGTGACAGTCTTGGCTTCAGATCTCCAGGCACCAACAATGGACAAGGTGGCACGCAACACACTAGTTACATGAGCCATGACATCTGCACAAGTTTTAGACTACATGGCATGTTTTTATTTTTGTTTATGTTTGGACAAATGTACTTTTGTAAAATTCCCTTTTTTCCTATCATAAGTCAGTCCTAGATGTTCTATAAGGTCAGATGAATCGGTTTCCCCAGGGTGTGATTATGTTCCAGATGTTTAAAATTGATGTTTAAATTTGGGGTCCACTTTGGTTTGGGAGGCACTAGCTGAATTGGTTTCCCTTCAAGGAAATTCAACAATTACAGTCCTCGAACACTCATGGCACTATTGTAAAAAAAAAATTAAAGGTAATTTATACATACTTACTTACAAAAAAAATAATTATAAAATACATTGTTGGATGCTAGACAGACAAGGAAAAGAGTTATAGGGGGCTATGATTCCACGAGAGATGGGTCTTAAGGGTATAATTATTTTTATTATATTTTATTTATCCATGATTGTTTCAATTGAGTGAATCGGTTACATGAGCTTCTTGGAGATTTCCATGTGGCTCTTGATTTAGAAGTAAATGTATAAACACCTCTTGTGGGTTGTTTGGGGGTTCTTCTCCATCATTCTTCTCCATTGTTATTCTCTATTCACTCTTCATTCATTGCTTCCCTTCATTATTTCTCTTGTTTGGGACTTGGGGTAGAATTTATGAGGAAGAATCCATTGTTTGTTGGTTGTAGTAATGACTGGTGTGTTCCAACCCTAAAATCCATGGATGTATGTCTAAGTTGCATTGGCATGTGTTAAGTTTTGTTAACAGTTGTGAGTCTTAATAGTTCCCAACATGGATATTCTTGACCATATGCACTAGAGATTTGGAAGGAGGTGGAGAACCTAAGGCACTGTGTGGCAGAGAAGGGGGTCCATTCTCCTGGGTTATGCAAGATGGAGAGAAGAGAGATAGTGTACATTGGATTGTTGTGTGTTGATAAATATCTAAGAGCTTAAGTGTTGACTGGTTTGGGAAGCTAAGTGACACCCTAGCACCATCCTTGTGGATTCATATACCTAGCTCAGGGGTGACATTGTTGTTGAGACTTGGAGCAACAATGTTTTTGACACCCAAAAGCGCAACATAGGGTACCTGCTTGCAAATGATTGCAAATGCCTTATTATTTAACTATATTTAATAATATACTAATAGGTGGGACCCATTGTGTAACTTGTGTGACTATGACGAAGAGACAACACTTATAATTTACATGCTTATGAGTTGGCTGAGATGAGTTCTATAGTTTATTTGCGTTTAAAATCTCTGTTAGAATAATTAATCAAATATGATGTTATGGGTGATATGATTTAAATAGGAATATTGTTGTTTTTATATAACACTCACAAGTATTATTATGTTACATTTATTTTGAGGAAGGACCTAAACTCCATTCTTAAGTTATATGTGTGATGTGGGGATTTTATGCTACAAGGGTACACACATTGTTTGAATTGGAAGTAAGTTTGGAACATGGTATCCCTAGCAAGTATTTGAGATATGTCACATTGGAGTTTTTAAACAAGGGTTGGCGCATTTGTTAAATTGGAGACTTAGGGAAATGGTGGTGTATTCAACATGCATTAAATTGAGTTGGAGTTAGTGGTTGATGTGTTGTATGTTAGCTTGCTCGTACTAGATATGGATGAATGTAGATATGGTGTGCAGTAAATGCACATCGCTCTAACCCTCCTCGAGCCCACCACCCTAGTCATTTTGCATTTTCTCTTGTTGGATGCAGCTTCTTCATTTTGTTTGGCCATGGAAGAGGTATACAAGCTTGGTTGTTTCTCCTTAGAATTTTTTACACAGGTATGGATATATTGCTACTCCATCCATGAATATATCACTTTTCTCTTTAATTAAGTCAACAATTGGATCTTGAGTTTTCTCGTTGTCTGTGCATTTCCAAAGTTATAATGTATGAAGTTTTTGACTGTGTATGGATTGGTGGTTAAGTGTTGGTATCTGTGGAATTTTATTTGAACCATGTGCATTTGAAAGTTGTGTGGATGTTCTTACTATATATGGTATTCATGCTTTACTTGTGGGAAAGAATAAAATTGGGACTCTCGAGCCTGCCTTCCCTCTGGTTTCTTGTTTTGGGTTTCTTCCCTGATCATATCACTTCTCCTTACCTATGGGTTATATGGACACTATTTTTGTCATTTAATTTATTAATCTCAATTCCCATTGTGCTCGCGTCCTTGTAACGACTCTATGAATATAAATGTGAAGCTTTATAGAAGTTTTAAGAATCTCGTGATCCTTTTGGATAAACCCCCAATTCGGTTAGCTAGTCCCCCTCACCGCATTAATATTCACTATTATGTATGGAACCCTATGTATTGGAAATTATTGTGGAGGTGGCCAACCCAAAATTAGATAAAGGCATTGTTTGTGTTCATTTGTGGTCATGGGTTTAGTTGATTATTTGTTGTGAAAAAATGGGAAGAATGTTAAACCCACTCATTTGTCTAGTAATACAGTCTGTCCTATGGAGATATTGGGGTGACGACAACATTGGAAAATCTTTGTTTAATGGATATGACCTACTATGTGTTCGATTTTGTATGAAGGGAATACCTATGTGGATGAATCATATATGCGTTGGATGAGTTTTGTGAACCAGAATGAAAGGAATTTTAGGAGCACTGTTATTTGAAGTTTCAATTTTGAATTATGTCATACAAAGGAATCCCTTTTGGGGCCATTTTGTGGAACCCTGTGGCAATTTAAAATGCACTGGTGATTATATCATGGACCACAGTCTGTACTTTCCTCCATTGTTTGTTGTGTTCAATGTGATTGTTACGAGGTTTCTCACTCCTCAACCCTGTTGCGCGTGAGCTATGTTAATATTGTTGAATGTTTATTGAGAAAAGGATTATGAAATGATTCATGTGCAATGCAAATTCTAGATTCAAATGAACATCCTGGAAGTGAAATATCAGTTCCATAATTTTGGAAACAAAGTGTTGAATTTGAATTTTGAAATAGTGAAGAAGTTTAAATTTTGATGTTGGAAATGACATTGTTTGATATAGACAGTTAAGTGGTGATTGGTATTTTGGGAGCTAGTTGTATACACAGTTTGATTGTTTAATTGATTGCTTGAACAATATTCATGAATCTTTCCCCCTCCATGATATGAATTTACGCTAAATACAATCCCTCCATACTCCCAATGACCCTATCAATTCCGTGTTTGTGTGGCAATTAATAAATGGCATTTTTTTATGAATGGATTACATGCATCATGTAGTAAATAATAGAGCTGACTATTGATTTATTTAAGTAGACTTTCATGTATGGGTTATTAATAAATTTTCATGATTGGTTAAATATTTCTACAGGATGAGTTTTTTCAGTAGGGGAAGTAATGGCCGAAATAATAGACGCAGAAGTAACTGGTAGCGAGGCCATATACAGTTTTCTATTCACTTCGATGTTGATCCACAAGAGT
The DNA here is from genome assembly GCA_032191745.1 of Picea mariana. Classification (NCBI taxonomy): domain Eukaryota; kingdom Viridiplantae; phylum Streptophyta; class Pinopsida; order Pinales; family Pinaceae; genus Picea; species Picea mariana. Next base: position 168,596 of record JASDQU010104815.1, on the reverse strand, counting down.
TAAAACAATTGTTTCAAGATGGATTTTTCAGTTTGGTTGGCCATGGTATATTGCATCCCTGACCTGACATACCCCCATTTCAACCTCCTAAGAATTTTCCTAGGATTCCTGCTCATCTACATATGTCAATGTCGCCCAAAGTCCCTGCTAATGACGGTTGGCAAGAAATTTTTCACTGGCATGTCTCTCACCTCCTTGGTTGGACCAGTGTGTCCTTACCTTTACCACCACCAGTTAACCCCAATGTTCAAATTTCTCTTGTTGTTTTTCCAATACAATCCTCGCACACCAACAAAGGATTAAAAATTGATACCCCACAACCTGTGCAAGAAAAAGGAAAAGCAATAGCCTCTCCCTCTAGTCCACCCACAAAGTCTGTTAAATCTATGTCTTCACATATCCACCTAAAAGATGAATTCTCCCATGTGATCAATGAAATATAGCCCGAAGGGTCTAACCAACCAAGGGATACCCAAGAAAAGTTAGTTGGAGACAGCAGTGAGAAGAGGAAATATGCCTCACAAAGAAACAAATATGGATTTTTAATGCTTTTTTTTTGTATTTTCAGTGATGAAGACAGTGATTAATAACTTTCAACTTATTTTGGAGAGCAAGTTCTTTTTGGATATTTTTGTGGATAAAATGGATATCTTGTTTCCTTGGGATATGTCCTTAAATTTTATTGATAATTAAATATTCGATTTAAATGATATCCATGGGAGCTACAAGCATGCTATATGATCCAAATAATAAATTTTGTATTTTATATTTGATGATTGACAAGAGAATGATGGGAGTCACAAGGGGGTCCCACCTATTTAGTAATTATTACCTAGAACCTTATTTATATAGTATTATTAATTATTTCTCCCTAAACTAATTAGTTTAGTTACTTTGACTTAACTAAAGGAAGTAGTTGAGCTAACTCAACTTATTGAGAAAGAATAAAGGTTCAATGAGAGGAGGAGACAAGGGGATAATAGAAATAGAAAGACAAGACTAAGGTTCTCTCTTTAGTTAAAGAGATAGCTTCAGTTTTCATTCATTTCTAAGTTTACTTGAAAGCTTAATCCTCTTGTTGACAATAGGGTCTTATTGAAGGAAGGAAGATTCAAAACTGAATCATACTTTTCAGCATCTTGTTTTAAAGGTGTTTGATTCATACTTGATAGTCTATGTATTCTTGTTTGTTTTTTAAATAATTTTCATGGCTGATAAAGAATATCTTGCAGAGTCAAATGGAATCATTTTGTGGCAAGTTGATCAAGATAATTAATTTTAGTTTTATATTACCATCAGAGTCTTTTTGTATGGTTCCCATCAAAGACCTCTAAATATGACTTTGGTCCATACCCTCGCAGGGGTTTGTAAGTAGAAATATACTTTGTGTATCTCAGAATGAAATAAAATCATATTATTGTCCTATCTCATGCATGTGTTTTCATGACTTGGTTCCTCCTTTCGCTTTTGGTCTCCATGTTTTCTTTATTGTAAAAGTTGTATACATTCTTGTAGCTTTGTTTAAATTTTATTTTTACATTGCAACATATATAAATCATAAAACCAACCTTAATTCTTGTAATTAATACTTGTGGATTGAGTGAATGTTTTGAGGCTATAAACCCTAGGTGACATTCCCAACTATCTTGTCCTAGCCTGGCAAGATCTAAAAATGATTGATAGGGTGTTCCATACCTTTTCCTCAACATTTATTTGGTGACTATATTGGGGAGATCTTCTATATATCTCTGGTTGATTGTATTTGCAATTATCTTTGAAACGTTCAATTTTTTTCTAGTACTCTTTGATTGATTTCTCTCATGATAATACCTTCTACAAGGAAGACTGATATTGAACATGGTATTAAAGACCAAACCAGAAATTCCTTGACCTTATTCAATATTATCCTAGAAACTACTAGTACCTAGGTTGATCTTGAACGCTCTTGCGAATTAGTTGAACAAGATATAAGTATTTGCGAACGATGGGAAGCCAAGAAAAGGAAGCCTATAAATCAACCGTAACCACCCTTTTCCTAATTCTTTGGTATTTTTTTCATGTCCTCAAATCCTCGCACTTCTCGAAGAAGAGGACTTTCCCGTGAATATGCTCCTATCATTGAAATAGGAAGGAGGAAATCCATTTTGTTGACCTAATAAAGCACTCTAAGGAGGATTTTGTATGATTTTGCCAGCTCACCCTTTTCTCCCTTACCCAACACTTTCAAAATGGAATCGGTGGGTGGTGCTAGTGGTGATGGAGGTGCTTCATCATCCCAAACTTCGACCTCATCGGTAATTGGTAGTCTATATAGTCATCAAGTTCCTATACAATTGACTACCAACCCTGCTAAAGTTATAAAGAAGTACGGGGTTTTTCAGTTTGAGGAAGATGCTACAATCACCCCATGGCACATATCTTATCCTTTGAATTTATCACCTACTACTCGTTCATTACCCAAGTTCAAAGATAATCTTCCTAAGTTCAGGGAATAATATTGTTTCTACAAACGAACACCTAGTGGCATTTCTAATGCTTGTCATAATATCGGGGTTAACGATAATGATGCATGCATGCACTTATTTGTCAACTCCCTTGAAGGGAAAGAAACAACTAATTTCTTTGATCTCCCTCCAAAGATACTTTCCACTTGGGAAGAGTTGGTTTATTGGTTCAAGTCCACTTATAGAAAATCCAAGAGCCCATTCTAATAGTTAAGGGAATATAACAATATTTCTTACAAAGATGGTGAGACTATTAATTCATTTAACCTCCGCTTCACCAAATTGTACAATCAAATCCAAGAACTAATCTACCCCCAAAACCAAGCCGCTTTCATGCATTATTACAATGTGCTTCCCTCTCTTTATTGTCATAGGCTCAAATAAAAGGCTATTGAAAATATTGGCTCTACTCTCCACACTTTCCTGGAGTACGAAGAGAAACTTGAAAGAACAGGCCTCCCTAAAGGAGACTTATTCAAACAATTAGATATGTCTTCCCTCCTACAACTTGTACAAGATATGAACAATTGAATGATATCCTATGAACAAAAGGTGAATGTTCCCTCACTTACTCCTGGGGCATCTTCTTCTTCCGCAACGCCTTTTAGTAATACAAATGAAAACATTTTTCATCCCAATCCCATTATGTCTCATAGTTGGTGTAACTTCTGCAAAGAAAACCATGAAGAAAGTACTTGAGAAGTTAAGAAGAGTGTCATAGATAAAATATTTGGAAAGAATCCTGAAACCACTATCTCTATTCTAGATTAGGAAGAACTGGAAGATGTTATGATCATAAATAATAGGAACAAATATTATGCTCCTAAAGGGAAATACGATCCTCCTCGTACTTCTTCCACCCCAGCCTCATCTTCAAAAGGAACTAATGTACAAAATAGAAAAATTATCGAAATTCAAGGAGTTCCTTCCCCTTTTCCCTCTTCCAAGTATAACATCCTTAACCAATTGGATAATATCAAGGTCGATGCTACTCTTTTGGGCATGGTTTTTGTCCCTGAACAACAAAATCATCTCAGGAATTTTATGGAAGTAAAAGCTTCCACCATATCCAATATTTGTGAAGAGACAAAAGAAGAGGACCCTACTGCAAATAAGATAGGTGTAAATAATTTTAGACACCCTGTAAAAAACCCTCCATTTTTCATTTTTGTAAAAATTATGGATAAGATAACACATTGTTTCCTAATTGATGGTAGTTCGGTCCCAAGCATAATGTCAAAAATAATCATGGAGGAGCTAGTTTTATCATGCACTAATGAAAATTCTAGAAGCATGCTCTCCTATAATAGTCTACAACAGTCAACTATAGGTGAAATCAAAGATGTCAATTTAGTTCTATGTGCACATCCCAAAATAAGGACAACCCACAACATCCAAGTAATCGACATGCCAGTAATCAACTATTCTATTATCCTAGGAAGAGACTGGAAAGCCTAACAGGTGGATATCTTCCGCTTGATGGAACACACTGATATGTTCCCCGAAATGGAAATAATATTATAGTCCTAAGAGAAGGAATAATTTTTCCATACATAGAGAGCATTCCTCAACCGAATGTAAACTATCTCGAGGAAGACTTAGGGGTGTACTCTATCTTTGTTGATGAAGGTGACACTACTTTAGAACACATTTATTTATAAGATGGTATGTGGCACATGCATTTCGATGAATCGTGCTCAAACGAAGGTAATGACATTGGAATTATATTGTACTCACATATAGGTAAAATCCACAACTTTTATTATAGGTTAGATTTTTCTTGCACGAACAATGTCACTGAGTTTGAAGCATTACTACTAGGCATCGAAAATGCTTATAACCTTGGT
>JASDQU010104815.1:150465-163877 GCA_032191745.1 Picea mariana | reverse complement strand
AAAGCAGTCTTATATTCATCTGTCGAAATATCACATTACAAATTGAAAGAATAGAACACGTCCCGCTTCTCTGGAGTTGCTTCAATACATCAAAACTTGGATATCTCGAATGGTGATTTCCTCTGATTTAAAGAGGAAATCCCTTCGATACAATCATTACAATGCATCTCAATCCCATCCTAGATCAGATCTTCTTTCAAAATCAGCATAGGATGTCCTGATTTCACGCAACCGAATGCTATTACAGGAACTGAACGAGGTATTGTTGTTATGGCTGGTGTAACAGCTTCTTCTCATCGTTGTTGATGTTGTTTTAGCATCGCAATTCATGGGCTGTTTCAGCCATGTGAATTGCGCTCTGACTGTGTTGACTGCTGACTGTGGCGGCTTCCTTGTGTTTCAGCATCGTCGGTTCTGGCAGTTTCTTCTATGTTTCAGTATCTGCAACTCTGGACTGTGTAATAGCTCTGTGTTTCAGCATCTTGCGACCTCTGACTGTGTAGCAGCTCCGTGTTTCAGCATCTGTGACCTCAGACTGTGTAGCAGCTCTGTGTTTCAGCATCTGCGACCTCGGACTGTGTAGCAGCTTCGTGTTTCAGCAATAGGCCTTGAATGCAAATCTGCGGTTTTGGACACTTATGCATTTCTAATCAATGGTTAAGTACAAAAGTGATGTAAAATATTATGCAAAACAGATTAAGCATATAGTAATGAGAAAGGACGTTGTATACCTTTGAGATGATCAGGTGAAGTGATATTATGAGTCTAAATACAAGTGATGAAGGGTACAATAATGGAAAAAAGTATAGGCAAAAAGGTGCATAGTGTGGTCCTAACATAGATCAGGCAACAGACAACCACAAATAAACACAAAAGAACATCGAGAAACTGGCTGAAACATGCGGAAATCAAATATAGATAGAAATGACTACCCGCCCAACATAATCACAACAACGAATATAGGCTAAAGGACAACATATGTAATACCGACACAATGGCCTTGACGACCAGTAAATAGAAGCCTATATGACGTGCAAAACCAAAACACGTTAAGGTGTTACAACCTAGCTCCAACTTCAATTACAATGAACGAACACCCGCATCAGGAAGCTCAGAATCCGCCCAAGCTATTGTTCGCATCTATCCATCAGGGCGCACAATGATCCCCTCATTAGGAATCGAGTCGTCCCAAGGCGATAGGCGTGATGATAATCCTGGCACAACATGACCTATATAGACAAACAACCCAAGAGGGATCCAACGCGCTAGGATACCAAACCGACTATCAACATACATGAAGACTATGCCCCAGACACCCAATCAACAAGTCAACACGATGCAAGGGAAAACAAACTACTAAAACAATCGAACATCACAATAAATCCTTGGCACAACAATTCTTTTGCCATGTACCTCAATTAAATGACGCGATTATCCATCGATGAAGTAATCTCTCGAGAATCCAATTATTGCATTCTATGAAAGATGCCTCCCTTAAACAAGGTAAAACAAAATTGACCTTTAACTGAATACATAACATCCTATCCAAGGAGCTACACTTAGGACTTGAATCCATCTACATAACTTTGTTTACCCATATGAAACGACCTTTAAAATGAAAACAAATTATTAATCAACACAACCCTTGAAATGCAAACATACACGTAAATAAAAAAACCCTTAATAAAAGTAACCTAGACCTTCAACACTGCGTGAAGGACATATACACGTTGTATGTAGTTAGTTAATTATGTAAACTCATAAATTCCAATATGGCAAATTGATATGTAATTTAGTGTAATCTGCACCCCTTCTGTAGTTAATTAAATATGTAAAAAGTAGGCAGTTGCATTTAGTTTTTTTTTTTTTTATATTGAGAGGGAATTTCTAAAAACAAAAAAAAGGTAAACCGTTTAATGTTTTTTTGTTTTAAACCTTCACCTCCAAATTCTCTGTACATTTAATTTTTTACAAAAATTTCTACTGAAAAATCCAGACTTGAATATTACAGACGAAGGACTTGGAAACCCCAATTGCATCATGAGTGCTATGTTGATGAGGTACATCAAGGCATTTTTAAGTCAAGACGAAGGAACAACCAGTTACATGTTAAAACAAGTTTTAATAAAAGTGGGATTGTTGTATCATTATCAATATTGTTGAGGTGTAAAAAGCAATAAGGATAAGAATGTGGTTTACTAGGGGAAAAGCCAAATCGTTTACTGACAACCATCGCTAAATTAGCAATAGTAAAGGCGCAGTCAATTAAATGTTGTGTAAACGCTAATGTCATCTATTAAACATGATATATGGCATGTATATGATAACTCTGATGTAAATTAAATATCAATGTAGTAACACTATCATATAACAACTCAAATACAATCTGTCTATTCCATTCCATGAAAGCATGGACATATAATTTCAGGTTGTCTAATAAAATACAGGCTGTCAAAAACACAGGTTATCTATAAAAGCGCAGACATTCAATTCCAATATAAAGACACAAACATTCATTTCAATTACATTAAAATGTAGCCATTCCAATCCATAAAAACGCAAGCATATATAAACGTTGTCACCTACGATTCTAATGTTATCAATCGTTGTCCATTGCTAACAATAAATTCGCTGTCTAATTAATGTTAAAAACACAGGTGAACAATTATGAAATCATTGCAATATTAAAGAGATAACAATGACATCGTCTATTACTGAGTGTATATTAAAGAAAATTAAAAACCCATATTAAAGAACGTATTAATGTGCATATCTTAAAGACGTGACCATAACACTACATATTGTTGGGCATAAAACTACGCCTATCAATTCACTATGTATGTCATTTAACCAGAGACATCCATAACACTATATTAAAGAAGTATCAGTATAAGGGAAATTGCAATACCATTAATTTAATAAGGAAAATCAATGACACTAATAGTCACTCAATAAAGGTGAAATGGCAGATGCATAGTAAGCAAATTCAAAGCAATTTTCTAAATGAAAATTGAAGTCAATTGGGTGATTTGGCAATCAAAATTAAGTGAGGTTTGAAGGGAAAATGTTGATTGTATGCAGATATGATTAATCATTGTCTACTCTGATTAAAATCACAATAAAAAATTGTTCTCAATATATAATGAAATCATTCAAGTTCTCAGTCAAATAAGTAGGTAAAATAAAAATGATGTCTGAAGATTCGATCACAGTCTCCAATAGGAAAAGGAAATAAAAAAAAGAGGTTGTCATACAATCGATTACTGTCAATAAATAATTCCAAATCACAGTCATGTTTAGTTTAAAAAAAAACACTTTCATTCAAGTGGACAATGTTGAGATTTCTCCATTCAAGAGATGGGAACTATCATGGAAATCACAGAGAATAAAATACCCTCCGAAACAACAGAGGTGATATAAAAATGTAGAGGGTATTGAGCTGATCGCAGAGAGAAAGATACACAATACACAGAGGTATTCAATCGCAAGAAGGCACAAGAAAATGAATCAACCAGGAAAAATCAACAGGGGTAGACAACAGGGCAAAAACATCCTTCTCTCATCATCCATGCACAGAAAAGCATGGCATTAGAATCTATAGGTCACTATGCACCGAAGTGACGACTGTCGATTCGTCTCTTAGCTGACTGCTCAGGCGTGGAATGATGATCTAGGGATGAGGATGAAAGATAAAGAACAATCTCTTCATAATAATCAATAAAAAAAAACAGAATAGTCATATCAATCAGGGGTCGGGTTGCCAAGGAAATCAATTCAAATAGAAAGCATAAATCTATGATGACTTTAAGTTCTAGATTAAAAACACTGATTAAAACACATTTCTTTACACAATAGAAATATAGTAACGAAAACTCAACAAAAATAATAATCTACCATTCAAAAATATGCATGTGTACTGTAGCCCAAGGTGGCAGCTCTGAGTCATTGTCTCGTCCGTGCTTCGTCTAGTTCTTACTTTTTGATCGATGTGACTTCACCGGTACCTCCCAGCCAACGCTAGGGGTAATATTCTCCCCCCTAAGCCCCCCGAGCCGCAAAGGGGCCACTCACACTACACCAAAGAAAAACTAGCAACCAACTCACCTCGCAAGGTCAAGCTACCACTTGTTACCTGAGCTGGGTATCCCAATTCCCACAAGATAAGTCAGTCAAGACAAAAATTATGCAGCATAACGTTACGCATGAAATATCATCCCATACTCCTCCTCCATCCTTTTTATAGGGTTTCTAAATGATTTCTTTCCCAAATTACCATTTAATTTAATTTCCATTAATTTAACTTAGAAAATCCCTCCCCCATACACATGTCACCCATCCCCCTACTTGCACCAGAAATTAATTTCATTAATTATTTAATTATTCCTATTTCCGTCACCCACCAAAAGTATTCCTAAAATCTCTCCTTGGTGTCTTCATATTCCCTTACACATTTTAAATGACTTATGCCCTTATGAAATTCCTATTTGAGTTCAATTTTAGAAGATTCTTAAGGTAAGATTCCTTACTAGGTCAGACAGTCATCTTGTTCCTTACCCTTCCCTTTTTCTTTGTGTTTCCCCTTTTTCCCTTAGTTTCCTATTTTTTTAAGTTTCCCTCTTTTCCCTTCTTAACTAAAACTCAAATTAGAAAGTGTAGAAAAATCACCTTTTACCCCTTTTTCTTTTCAAAGAATAAATTTTAATTAGCATATGTAGAAAACAATCATTTTTTTTTATTTTTATTTTTAAATTAAACCCCCAAAGTAATTTGATTTTAATAAACTAATTGAATTTCTTACCCCCTTCTCGTCACATGTTTAATTATGATTATTATTATTTTTTTTATCACAAGTATCACTTAGACCTAGATTTTAATTTTCTAGGCTGGGTGACATTTTTACTAGGGAATTTTTTTTAATCTTACTTATCACATCATTCATTTTAAGTCCGACTAGCTTTATTCACTTACCCATTGAAATAGCGACGTGCCCTTCAGGATGCACTAGGTTCTCCAAGGGTGCCACTCGCCTTTTTCTGTTTTTCTTGTGCAACATGCCCTTTAGGACGCACTACGTGCTCCAAGGGTGCCACTTGCCTCTTGACTGAATTGGTAGACATAAAAAACCATTGGATTCAATACTCTGCCAGGTGATCTTGTGGAAGACTAATGACATCTAAGGAATAAGGCCCCTGCGTTATTGCGTGCCCCTTAGAATCATCATGAGTGACTGTCACATTCTGCCCTCATGACATCTTGGGTCTTCTCAAACTAGGTAATCATTAACCTATAGTTTGAGCCATGGTGGGAGTGCTAGTAGGCTGTGGTAGGGTTGTTGTCCACACCTCTCCCTCAATGTCTCTAGTGGTCATGCGTGACCCCTCCACTCCACATGTGAGTCTGGTCGGCAAGATATCGTCAACCTGCATCATCAAAAAATCATGTCATCAATAATAATCAATCATCATAACATCTAATCAGATGTACATATGTCATATCTACAACAAACAACCCCAATAGTTCACTCCCTGACTCGATCTAGAGTCCAAGGGGTTTCATCGATGCCTCGAGGCCCAAATTCCTTCACACTAAGGAAAACCGAGTCAATAGCACTTGTCTATGTAAATACACAAAATAACATATAATCACATCTATAATGTCTCATAATCATAATCAAACGACCAATAGTATAATAATCTGGATCACTTGCAAGCAAGTGTCCTCAAAGAATAAGTTCATTCAGTGCACACAAGAACGGGATGTTACACGGCCTCAACAGTGGTCTTGGTTCTAGCTCTCCAAATGTCAGCAGTGGACAACGCAGTGACAGTCTTGGCTTCATATCTCCAGACACCAACAATGGACAAGGTAGCATGCAACATGCTAGTTACATGAGCCACGACATCTGCACAAGTTTCAGACTACATGGCATGTTTTTATTTTTGTTTATGTTTGGACAAATGTACTTTTGTAAAATTCCCTTTTTTCCTATCATAAGTCAGTCCTAGATATTCTATAAGGTCGGGCGAATCGGTTTCCCCACGGTGCAATTATGTTCCAGATGTTTAAAATTGATGTTTAAATTTGGGATCCACTTTGGTTTGGGAGGCACTGGCTGAATTGGTTTCCCTTCAGGGAAATTCAACAATTACAGTCCTCGAACACTCATGGCGCTATTGTAATTTTTTTTTTGAAAGGTAATTTATACATACTTACTTACAAAAAAAATAATAATAAAATACGTTGTTGGATGCTAGACAGACAAGGAAAAGAGTTATAGGGGGCTATGATTCCACGAGAGATGGGTCTTAAGGGGATAAGTATTTTTATTATATTTTATTTGTCCATGATTGTTTCAATTGAGTGAATTGGTTACATGAGCTTCTTGGAGAATTCCATGTGGTTCTTGATTTACAAGTAAATGTATAAACACCTCTTGTGGGTTGTTTGGGGGTTCTTCTCCATGGTTCTTCTCCATTGTTATTCTCTATTCACTCTTCATTCATTGCTTCCCTTCATTATTTTTCTTGTTTGAGACTTGGGGTAGAATTTCTAAGGAAGAATCCATTGTTTGTTGGTTGTAGTAATGACTGGTACGTTCCAGCCCTGAAATCCATGGATGTATGTCTGAATTGCAATGGCATGTGTTAAGTTTTGTTAACAGTTGTGAGTCTTAAGACTTCCCAACATGGATATTCTTGACCATATGCACTAGAACTTTGGAAGGAGGTGGAGAACCTAAGGCACTGTGTGGCAGAGAAGGGAGTCCATTCTCCTGGGTTATGCAAGATGGAGAGAAGAGAGATAGTGTACATTGGATTGTTGTGTGTTGATAAATATCTGAGAGCTTAAGTGTTGACTAGTTTGGGAAGCTAAGTGACACCCTGGCACCATCCTTGTGGATTCATATCCCTATCTCAGGGGTGACATTGTTGTTGAGACTTGGAACAACAATGTTTTTGACACCCAAAAGCACAACATAGGGTACCTTCTTGCAAATGATTGCAAACACCTTATTATTTAACTATATTTAATAATATACTAATAGGTGGGACCCCTTGTGTAACTTGTGTGACTATGATGAAGAGACAACACTTATGATTTACGTGCTTATGAGTTGGCTGAGATGAGTTCTATAGTTTATTTGCGTTTAAAATCTCTGTTAGAATAATTAATCAAATATGATGTTATGGGTGATATGATTTAAAATGGAATGGTGTTGTTTTTATATAACACTCACAAGTATTATTATGTTACATTTATTTTGAGGAAGGACCTAAACTCCGTGCTTAAGTTATATGTGTGATGTGGGGATTTCATGCTACAAGGGTACACACATTGTTTGAATTGGAAGTAAGGTTGGAACATGGTATCCCTAGCAAGTATTTGAGATATGTCACATTGGAGTTTTCAAACAAGGGTTGGCGCATTTGTTAAATTGGAGACTTAGGGAAATGGTGGTGTATTCAACATGCATTAAATTGAGTTGGAGTTAGTGGTTGATGTGTTGTATGTTATCTTGCTCGTACTAGATATGAATGAATGTAGATATGGTGTGCAGTGAATGCACATCGCTCTAACCCTCCTCGAGCCCACCACCCTAGTCATTTTGCATTTTCTCTTGTTGGATGCGGCTTCTTCATTTTGTTCGGCCATGGAAGAGGTATACAAGCTTGGTTGTTTCTCCTTAGAAAATTTTACACAGGTATGGATATATTGCTACTCCATCCATGAATATTTCACTCTGCTCTTTAATTAAGTCAACAATTGGATCTTGAGTTTTCTCATTGTCTGTGCATTTCCAAAGTTATAATGTATGAAGTTTTTGACTGTGTATGGATTGGTGGTTAAGTGTTGGTATCTGTAGAATTTTATTTGAACCATGTGCATTTGAAAGTTGTGTGGATGTTCTTACTATATATGGTATTCATGCTTTACTTGTGGGAAAGAATAAAATTGGGACTCTCGAGCTTGCCTTCCCTCTGGTTTCTTGTTTTGGGTTTCTTCCCTGAGCATATCACTTCTCCTTACCTATGGGTTATATCGACACTATTTTTGTCATTTAATTTATTAGTCTTCATTCCCATTGTTCTCGCGTCCTTCTAACGACTCTATGAATACAAATGTGAAGCTTTATAGAAGTTTTAAGATTCTCGTGATCCTTTTGGATAAACCCCAATTCGGTTAGCTAGTCCCCCTCACTACATTAATATTCACTATTATGTATGGAACCCTTTGTATTGGAAATTATTGTGGAGGTGGCCAACCCAGAATTAGATAAAGGCATTGTTCATGTTCATTTGTGGTCATGGGTTTAGTTGATTATGTGTTGTGAAAAAATGGGAAGAATGTTAAACCCACTCATTTGTCTGGTAATACAGTCTACCCTGTGGAGATATTGGGTTGACGACAACATTGAAAAATATTTGTTTAATGGATATGACCTACTGTGTGTTCGATTTTGTATGAAGGGAATACCTATGTGGATGAATTATATATGCATTGGATGAGTTTTGTGAACCAGAATGAAAGGGATTTTAGGAACATTGTTATTTGAAGTTTCAATTTTGAATTATGTCATACAAAGGAATCCCTTTTGGGGCCATTTCGTGGAACCCTGTGGCAATTTAAAATGCACTGGTGATTATATCATGGACCACAGTCTATACTTTCCTCCGTTGTTTGTTGTGTTCAATGTGATTATTACGAGGTTTCTCACTCTTCAACCCTATTGCGTGTGAGCTATGTTAATACTGTTGAATATTTATTGAGAAAAGGATTATGAAATGATTCATGTGCAATGCAAATTCTAGATTCAAATGAACATCCTGGAAGTGAAATATCAGTTCCATAATTTTGGAAACAAAGTGTTGAATTTCAATTTTGAAATAGTGAAGAAGTTTAAATTTTGATTTTGGAAATGACATTGTTTGATATACACAGTTAAGTGATGATTGGTATTTTGGGAGCTAGTTGTATACACAGTTTGATTGTTTAATTGATTGCTTGAACAATATTCATGAATCTTTCCCCCTCCATGATATGACTTTACGCTAAATACAATCCCTCCATACTCCCAATGACCCTATCAATTCCGTGTTCATGTGGCAATTAATAAATGGCATTTTTTTATGAATGGATTGCATGCATCATGTAGTAAATAATAGAGCCAACTATTGATTTATTTAAGTAGAGTTTCATGTATGGGTTATTAAGAAATTTTTATGATTGGTTAAATATTTCTATAGGATGAGTTTTTTCAGTAGGGGAAGTAATGGTCGAAATAATAGATGCAGAAGTAACTGGTAGCAAGGCCATATACAGTTTTCTATTCACTTCGATGTTGATCCACAAGAGTTAAACAAATTGTTTCAAGATGGATTTTTCAATTTGGTTGGCCATGGTATATTGCATCCCCGGCCTGACATACCCCCATTTCAACCTCCTAAGAATTTTCCTAGGATTCCTGCTCATCCACATATGTCAATGTTTCTCAAAGTCCCCGCTAATGATGGTTGGCAAGAAATTTTCCACTAGCATGTCTCCCACCTCCTTGCTTGGACCACTGTGTCCTTACCTTTACCACCACTAGTTAACCCCAATGTTCAAATTTCTCCTGTTGTTTTTCCAATACAATCCTCACACACCAATAAAGGATTAAAAATTGATACCCCACAACCTGTGCAAGAAAAAGGAAACGCAACAGCCTCTCCCACTAGTCCACCCACAAAGTCTATTAAATCTGTTTCTTCACATATCCACCTAAAAGATGAATTCTCCCATGTGATCAATGAAATACAGCCCGAAGGGTCTAACCAACCAAGGGATACCCAAGAAAAGTTAGTTGGAGATAGAAGTGAGAAATATGCCTCGCAAAGAAACAAATATGGATTTTTAATGCTTTTTTTTTTTTCAGTGTTGAAGACAGTGATTAATAACTTTCAACTTATTTTGGAGAGCAAGTTCTTTTTGAATATTTTTGTGGATAAAATGGATATCTTGTTTCCTTGGGATATGTCCTTAAATTTTGTTGATATTTAAATATTTGATTTAAATGATATACATGGGAGCTACAAGCGTGCTATATGATCCAAATAATAAATTTTGTATTTTATATTTGATGATTGACAAGAGAATGATGGGAGTCACAAGGGGGTCCTACCTATTTAGTAATTATTACCTAGAACCTTATTTATATAGTATTATTAATTATTTCTCCCTAAACTAATTAGTTTAGTTACTTTGACTTAACTAAAGGAAGTAGTTGAGCTACCTCAACTTATTGAGAAAGAATAAAGGTTCAATGAGAGGAGGAGACAAGGGGAGAATAGAAATAGAAAGACAAGACTAAGGTTTTCTCTTTAGTTAAAGAGATAGCTTCAGTTTTCATTCATTTCTAAGTTTACTTGAAAGCCTAATCCTCTTGTTGACAATAGGGTCTTATTGAAGGAAGGAAGATTCAAAACTGAATCATACTTTTCAACATCTTGTTTTAAAGGTGTTTGATTCATCCTTGATAGTCTATGTATTCTTGTTTGTTTTTAAAATAATTTTCATGGCTGATAAAGAATATCTTGCAGAGTCAAATGGAATCATTTTGTGGCAAGTTGATCAAGATCATTAATTTCATTTTTATATTACCATCAGAGTCTTTTTGTATGGTTCCCATCAGAGACCTCTAAATATGACTTTGGTCCATACCCTCGCAGGGGTTTGTAAAGAGAAATATACTTTGTGTATCTCAGAATGAAATAAAATCAGATTATTGTCCTATCTCATGCATGTGTTTTCATGACTTGGTTCCTCCTTTTGCTTTTGGTCTCCATGTTTTCTTTATTGTAAAAGTTGTATACATTCTTGTAGCTTTGTTTAAATTTTATTTTTACATTGCAACATATATAAATCATAAAACCAACCTTAATCCTTGTAATTTATACTTGTGGATTGAGTGAATGTTTTGAGGCTATAAACCCCAGGTGACATTCCCAACTATCTTGTCCTAGCCTAGCAAGATCTAAAAATGATTGATAGGGTGTTCCATACCTTTTCCTCGGCATTTATTTGGTGACTATATTGGGGAGATCTTCTATATATCTCTGGTTGATTGTATTCGCGATTATCTTTGAAATGTTCAATTTTTTTCTAGTACTCTTTGATTGATTTCTCTCATGACAATACCTTCTACAAGGAAGACTGATATTGAACATGGTATTAAAGACCAAACCAGAAATTCCTTGACCTTATTCAATATTATCCTAGAAACTACTAGTACCTAGGTTGAGCTTGAATGCTCTTGCGAATTAGTTGAACAAGATATAAGTATTTGCGAACACTGGGAAGCCAAGAAAAGGAAGCCTATAAATCAACCGTAACCTCCCTTTTCCTAAGTCTTTGGTATTTTTTTTCATGTCCTCAAATCCTTGCACTTCTTGAAGAAGAGGATTTTCCCGTGAATATACTCCTATCATTGAAATAGGAAGGAGGAAATCCATTTTGTTGACCTAATAAAGCACTCTAAGGAGGATTTTGTATAATTCTGCCAGCTCACCCTTTTCTCCCTTACCCAACGGAATCGGTGGGTGGTGCTAGTTGTTATCTCCCAAAATAGCACCGTCATTTTGGTCAGGTTTTATGGTGGATAGCATGGCTATTGATAGTTTCCTCAATTCATTGTTGAGTCTTTTTAGCTGCAAAACTTAGGTTTTGGTTTTGTCTTAAGAAAATAATTTGACCCATAAAGTCTTCTTTTCAAAATTTTCATTTTACACTTTCATCAGCTCACGTGTGTCCAAAAGTTGAGCGTGCGTTGTTGAAAACGCATGCTTTCCGCAGCTAAGGAACACTTTCCATAAGTCTTTGCGCTGTTGAAAGTGGCGAATTTCAAAGGAGTTCTTTTTACAAAGAGGTGCGCTGTTGAAAGTACATACTTTCCGCAGCTTTGGAGCAGTTTTTCAAAGGTCATGCGCTGTTGAAAGTGCATGCTTTCCACAGCTAAGGAGTGCTTTTTACAAAGAGGCGCACTGTTGAAAGTGCATACTTTCCACAGCTATTGAGCGGTTTTCACAAAGTCGTGCACTGAGGAAAGTCAAGATTATCAACAGCTAACAGAGGCTATACTCCCGAGTTGACAACATCAAATCAAATCTTTGGTTCCATATCAGACATTGTTCACAAAAGACCGTTTAGAGTTTTGAATTGCAAATGGAAAGAATGATACTTAAACTTGAAGGGCACTTTTCAATCCCTTCCCAAGCTCCAAATAAAGATACTAAAACACCATTGGATAGCTTAGATTCTCTAGATGTCGATCGACTATTCATACATGAAAAACAGATTTTTTATGACCGAGAAATTCGATTTTGAAAATCTGCCTGCTTTCAACAGCGCAAATCGATATTTTATGACCAGTTAGCTGTGGAAAATGGCTACTTTCAACAGTGCAGGAGCAGATTTTTCAGGCAGATGCACTGTTGAAAGTTGTCATGGCCAGAATAGCCAAATTTTCGCCCAGATAAAGAATTTTTGGGTTTGAATGGTTTGAATCCTTCTTCAATAATCTAGTTATGAATTATCAAATCAAAATCTGAAGGCCATTCTTGGAGATGAAAGTCAAAAGGGCAATTTTTGACTAGATTTAGTGATTTTCAAGGGAAAAATGATAGGGATTTTTGGCACACATCATCAAATTCGAATTCCACTTTCAAAGGGATAGATCAAAGAGCCTTGGAAGGATAGGCTACACTTCATCAACTTTCAACCAATGTTTGAAGACCAAAAGATAGAGGTTGACCTCATCTTGAGGATCTCTCCTTATCTTTTGTGAGTTAGTTTTGACTTTCTATTTTTAGAATATCAGATCCATTGTTTTAGGATCTGAAAACTGATTGTAATAGGCTATAAAGCCAAAGACATTTGGAGCTCTAGGGGTTCGATTTTGGATAGAGTAATCTGATATTGTACTCAGACTTTTTATGTTAATACAGATCACAGGTTCCTTTCAATTTTGATTGTCAGCTTTCCATCTTTCTTTTTGCACTATTATCTGTGTTGTCAAGCTTTGAATGGCTGTTATCCCATTGTTTAGATCATAGCCTGATAATAGGTTCTTGATTGTCTCTTAGACCCTACATTGTACTGGTTTAGTTACAATCTATTCTTCACCCATTTTAAAGTTATCCGTTGTTTAATCAATCTTTGAGAGCACTGTCTATTTGTTTATCATTTTCATGTTTGAATGCTATAAGCTGAATTGAGTTGTCCCATTGATCCACATTTACAAAATACAAAAAACATTTATTTCTTAAGTTACCAAGCACCTTTGGTCTGCAACCACAAAGGGTTTCTTGGAGTGATAACAAATTGGCGCCGTTGCCGGGGAGCGAGTTCAGAAGCTTATCTTCCTGGGAGAACGACAA
>JASDQU010104815.1:132916-143339 GCA_032191745.1 Picea mariana | reverse complement strand
AGACCAAAAGATAGAGGTTGACCTCATCTTGAGGATCTCTCCTTATCTTTTGTGAGTTAGTTTTGACTTTCTATTTTTAGAATATCAGATCCATTGTTTTAGGATCTGAAAACTGATTGTAATAGGCTATAAATCCAAAGAAATTTGGAGCTCTAGGGGTTCGATTTTGGATAGAGTAATCTGCTATTGTACTCAGACTTTTTATGTTAATACAGATCACAGGTTCCTTTCAATTTTGATTGTTAGCTTTCCATCTTTCTTTCTGCACTATTATTTGTGTTGTCAAGCTTTGAATGGTTGTTATCCCATTGTTTAGCTCATAGCCTGATAATAGGTTCTTGATTGTCTCTTAGACCCTACATTGTACTGGTTTAGTTACAATCTATTCTTCACCCATTTTAAAGTTATCCACTGATTAATCAATCTTTGAGAGCACTGTCTATTTGTTTATCATTTTCATGTTTGAAAGCTATAAGCTGAATTGAGTTGTCCCATTGATCCACATTTACAAAATACAAAAAACATTTATTTCTTAAGTTACCAAGCACCTTTGGTCTGCAACCACAAAGGGTTTCTTGGAGTGATAACACTAGTGGTGATGGAGGTGCTTCATCATCCCAAACTTCGACCTCATCGGTAATTGGTAGTCTATATAGTCATCAAGTTCCTATACAATCGACTACCAACCCTACTAAAGTTATAAAGAAGTTCGGGGTTTTTCAGTTTGAGGAAGATGCTACGACCACCCCATGGCACATATCTTATCCTTTGAATTTATCACCTACTACTTGTTCATTACCCAAGTTCAAAGATGATCTTCCTAAGTTCAGGGAATAATATTGTTTCTACAAACGAACACCTAGTGACATTTTCTAATGCTTGTCATAATATCGGGGCTAATGATAATGATGCATGCATGCACTTATTTGTCAACTCCCTTGAAGGGAAAGCAACAAATAAATTCTTTGATCTCCCTCCAAAGATACTTTCCACTTGGGAAGAGTTGGTTTATTGGTTCAAGTCCACTTATGGACAATCCAAGAGCCCGTTCTAACAGTTAATGGAATATAACAATATTTCTTACAAAGATGGTGAGACTATTAATTCATTTAAGCTCCGCTTCACCAAATTGTACAATCAAATACTGGAACTAATCTTCCCCCAAAACCAAGCCGCTTTCATGCATTATTACAATGTGCTTCTCTCTCCTTATCGTCATAGGCTCGAATAAAAGGCTATTGAAAATCTTGGCTCCACTCTCCACACTTTCCTGGAGTACGAAGAGAAACTTGAAAGAACATGTCTCCCTAAAGGAGACTTATTCAAACAAATAGATATGTCTTCCCTCCTACAACTTGTACAAGATATGAACAATCGAATGATATCCTATGAACAAAAGGTGAATGTTCCCTTAGTTACTTCTGGGGCATCTTCTTCTTCCGCAGCACCTTTTAGTAATACAAATGAAAACATTTTTCATCCCAAGCCCATTATGTCTCATAGTTGGTGTAACTTCTGCAAAGAAAATCATGAAGAAAGTACTTGAGAAGTTAAGAAGTGTGTCATAGATAAAATATTTGGAAAGAATCCTGAAACCACTATCTCTATTCTAGATTAGGAAGAACTAGAAGATGTTATGATCATAAATACTAGGAACAAATATTATACTCCTAAAGGGAAATACGATCCTCCTCGTACTTCTTCCACCCCAGCCTCATCTTCAAAAAGAACTAATGTACAAAATGATAAAATTCTCGAGATTCAAGGAGTTCCTTCCCCTTTTCCCTCTTCCAAGTATAACATCCTTAACCAATTGGATAATATCAAGGTCGATGTTACTCTTTTGGGCATGGTTTTCGTCCCTGAACAACAAAACCATATCCAATATTTGTGAAGAGACAAAAGAAGAGGATCCCACTATAAATAAGATAGGTGTAAATAATTTTAGACACCCTATAAAAAACCCTCAATTTTTCATTTTTGTAAAAATTATGGATAAGATAGCACATTGTTTCCTAATTGATGGCAGTTTGGGCCCAAGCATAATGTCAAAAATAATCATGAAGGAGCTAGTTTTATCATGCACTAATGAAAATTCTAGAAGCATGCTCTCCTATAACAGTCTACAATAGTCAACTATAGGTGAAATCAAAGATGTCAATTTAGTTCTGTGTGCACATCCCAAAATAAGGACAACCCACAACATCCAAGTAATCGACATGCCAGTAATCAACTATTCTATTATCTTAGGAAGAGACTGGAAAGCCTAACAGGTGGATATCTTCCGCTTGATGGAACACACTGATATGTTCCCTGAAATGGAAATAATATTATAGTCCTAAGAGAAGGAATATTTTTTCCATACATAGAGAGCATTCCTCAACCGAATGTAAACTATCTCGAGGAAGACTTAGGGGTGTACTCTATCTTTGTTGATGAAGGTGACACTACTTTAGAATGCATTTATTTATAAGATGGTATGTGGCACATGCATTTCGATGACTCATGCTCAAACGAAGGTAATGACACTGGAATTATATTGTACTCACATATAGGTAAAATCCACAACTTTTCTTATAGGTTAGATTTTTCTTGCATGAACAATGTCATTGAGTTTGAAGCATTACTACTAGGCATCGAAAATGCTTATAACCTTGGTTGCAACCACCTTACAGTTTTTGGTGATTCTCAACTTGTTGTGAACCTTATGCGTAAAATCTATTCTCCTATCAATAAGTTGATTAAAATCTATACCCAAGTTGTTTGGATGCTTATTTCAAACATGTTATCATTTAACATCACTCATGTTAAGAGAGAACTTAATCCAATGGTTGATAGGTTAGTTTTATTTGCGGCATCTCCTACTCGACAACTTCTACCTCAAAGGCTTGATTGTACTTTTCAATATTTATATCATTCTCACATTCCATATAATGTAGAATCATGGCAGGTTTTCCCTAATGATGAAAGAATATGTGCTTTCATAAAAAATGAAACGTTTAAGCCTAAGGAAATCATATCTATGGAAGATGACAAATTTCCAAAAGGCTTGATTCCTCTTGAGAGTTCATTTTCGTCGATTGATGTAGGAAAAACAAAGACACGTAAGGAAGAGGAGTCGAAAAGGAAAGTGGGTGATACCATTTCCTTGAAACTTGCGACCTCTGAATCTCCAAAGATGGTTAAACTAGGTGCCCAATGTTCTGATGAATAAAAGGTGAAATTCACAAGACTATTATGTGTCAATATGTTTTTTCATGGTCATACGAGGATCTCCATGGTTTTGATTCTACTCTCATACAACATTCCATTCCTATCAAGGAAGGGATAAAACCAGTTAGGAAAAAACAAAGACCCATTAACCCCGCACTTGAAGCTACTATTAGAAAGGAGTTGGAAATTTTTTTGGAAGTTGGTATAGTCTTTCCAGTTAAGTATTCTGAGTGGGTTTCAAATTTGGTTCCTGTTAGGAAAACAACTGGTCAAATTCGGTTATGCCTTGATTTTTGCACATTGAATAGAGCAAGCATAAAAGATCATTTTCTTCTCCCTAACATGGAAATTATTTTGCAATAGGTCGCAGGGTCACAAATGATGTCCTTAATTGATGGTTTCCTTGGATATAATCAAATCAAGGTAAAAATGATTGATAGATACAAAACCACCTTTACTACACACCGGGGCACATTTTCTTATGAATGCATGCTTTTTGGATTATCTAATGAAGGTGCCACTTTCTAGAGATCTATGCAAATAGATTTTGACGATCTGATCAGTAAAATTATCCAAGTATATCTTGATGATTTGACTGTTGATTCAAAGAATCGATTGGATCACTTTGGTCATCTCAGGAAAGTTCTCATGCGATGTAAAGAATTTGGAATTTCTTTAAATCCTTCTAAATCTATTTTTTGTGTCACCAAGGGAAATCTCCTAGGACATATCATTTTTGATTCAGGAATAAGCATATATTCTGAAAGGATTGTTTTTATCATGAACCTTCCTTCCCACACTTCCAAAAAGAAGGTTCAAGTCTTTATGGGTATTATCAACTTTGTCCATAGGTTTGTTTCTAATTTTTCTTTAATGGTTAAACTAATTCATAATATTCTAAAGCAATGTCGCTCATTTTCTTGGACATTTGATGTAGAAAATGATTTTGTAAGGATTAAGAAGGAAATCAGTTATGCACTGGTTCTGGGAAAGAAAACTTTGAGGAAGATTTTATTATATATACTACTGCCAATGAGGAAGCATGTTTTGCTATCCTCTTACAATGTGATGATCAAAATAATGAAAAACATGTATATTACATGAGCCAAAGTTCATCAAATGAAAAATTCAAGTACTCTCATATTAATAACATGCCTTTTCTCTTGTTAAAATTGTATAGAAATTTCGCCACTTTATCCTATGAAAACACACACATGTAAAAGTCCATTTTCCTTCTGTCAAGTTTCTTCTTTAACAAACTTATCTTTTAGAGAAGCTTGCACATTGGCTTGCCAAAATCCAAGAGCATGATTTAACCATCATGACTTCAAAAACAATTAAGGGACGAGACTGATCCATTCACTTAGCTCAACATGCTGAAGCAAGTGAAGAAGTTGACGATCAAGATAATCCTCTTTCTGCATTGTTTTATATTGAGATTCAAACCCTTTCTATTGTTGAACACCCCTGGTATAAAAATATGGTGTATTACTTGCAATATCAGAAATGCCCAGATGACTTAGATCCTCATCAGAGGAGAAGAATCCGTCTTGAAACTTCCAAGTATATTATTTTAGGAGAATTTTTGTTCAGGATTTCTGCTGATGGTATATTACTTTGATGTGTGAATAATGAGGAAGCACATAAATTGTTACATGAAACTTGTGGATCTTCATATTCTTTTATGCACGTTGGTGGCCACTTTTATGCTAAATCTATTGCTTTTAAAATCATCAGAAATGGTTATTATTGGCCTTCAATTTTTCGAGATTCTTATAAATTCACAAGATCTTGTGACAAGTGCCAAAAATTCGTTGGGAAAGAGTGTCTTTCTGCTATTCCTTTGCAACCTGTTCTCCCTGATTTTCCTTTTTGTAAATGGGGCCTAGAATTTATCAGTCCTATAAATCCTTTGTCTTCTACAAGGCAGGTTTTCATTTTGACAGCCACAGATTATTTCACTAAGTGGACTAAAGTTGTCCCTCTTAGACACTCACAGGATGAACATGTAATTTATTTCCTGGAAACTAATATCTTCTCGAGATCTGTCATTCCTTTAGAGATTATTATAGACAATGGTCCCACTTTCATTTCTACAAAATTGACTCAATTTCTAGCTAAGATGGGAGTCAAATATTCACTTCATCATTTTATTACCCTCAAGGAAATGGGAAAGTTGAGTCTACTATCAAAAATCTAGTTAGGATCATAAATAGGCTCATTGAAGATAATCCTCGTTAATGACATACCCTCCTCACATACGCCCTTTGGGAATATCACACTACTACCAAGGTAAGTAAACGTTGCACTCCCTTCCAGCTTGTTTATGGTCAAGAGGCTATTCTACCTACTGACCTGGACCTTTCTTCTCTACGGCTGATGCTACAAATTGAAGAATTAAATTCTTCTAATGTCCCTCAAAGGATAAATGCATTATTAACCTTAGAAGAACAAACAAGGTTTTCCTTGGAAAATGTTAAGAGAAGACAACAAACTGTAAAAGAATATTTTAACAAGTGCGCAAAAGCTGTCAAATTTAAGGTAAATGAGAAAGTCTTACTTTGGGACTCATCCCATGCTAACATAAGAAGACATTCAAAGTTTCAAAAATTATGGCTAGGTCCTTTCAAAATCGCTTTTGTCCTTGGCACAAACTCTTATCTTTTAAAGGTTTTGGAAGATCGATTGTTTTCCTATAGTACCAATGGTTCCCACCTGAAACATTATGTGGAAACATCTTGATCGATAGATTCTATGTGGGAATCATTGTTGTATATATCTTTTTGTTTCGCTATTTTTTTTTCTTTGTTTAATTTTTTTTTTTTTTAGTTTCTCTTGTTTCATTTTCTAGTGTTTTATTTTCTGTTACCAGAAATCAATTTTGGATCAGTTTTGCCCCAAAAATGTCATTCTGTAAGTATTGTTGGTCAATAACAATAAAGTTTACACAGTTCTCACGATGTCCTCCTTTTAGACATTGCTGAAATTGATTTTTTCTTCCAGTGCTGTTGTTAGATAGATGATTTGATTTTATTCCCTATTTTATGCTATTCCTTTCTTCCCTCCATCCTGAGATTCAAAAGAACATATCAGAAATTTTATCCTTAACATGAAGAAACGATTTTTACTGTGACTGATCGAATGTTATGCATATAGGACCAAACCCCCTCATACGTACCACTTTTCGTGAGTTATTCCCAAAATCCTGTCTCATTATTTCCCTTAACCGTATTTCCCCCCCTCTTGCATAATCATTTTGGTTAATATTTCTTTGATCTATGTTCACCGATCTGCGAAACTAGACATTATGAGTTCTTAATCTGCTAGAAACTAATTTCCCTATGGAGTCACCAGTTTGTTGATGCCAAAAAGCACAACATAGGCTACCTTCTTCCAAATTATTGCAAACGCCTTATTATTTAACTATATTTAATAATATACTAATAGGTGGGACTACTTGTGTAACTTGTGTGACTATGACGAAGAGATGACACTTATGATTTACATGATTATGAGTTGGATGAGATGAGTTCTACAATTTATTTGCATTTAAAATCTCTTTCAGAATAATTAATCAAATATGATGTTATGGGCGATATGATTTAACAGGGAATGGTGTTGCTTTTATATAACACTCACAAGTATTGTTATGTTACATTTATTTTGAGGAAGAACCTAAACTACATGCTTAAGTTATATGTGTGATGTGGTGATTTCATGCTATAAGGGTACACACATTGTTTGAATTGGAGGTAAGGTTGGAACATGGTATCCCTAGAAAGTATTTGAGATATGTCACATTGGATTTTTTAAACAAGGGTTGGTGCATTTGTTAAATTGGAGACTTAGGGAAATGGTGGTGTATTCAATATGCATTAAATTGATTTGGATTTAGTGGTTGATGTGTTGTATGTTAGCTTGTTCATATTGGCTATGCATGAATGTAGACATGACATGCATAAAATGCACGTCTCTCTAAACCTCCTCGAGCCTGCCACCCTAGTCATTTTTCATTTTCTCTTGTTGGATTTTGCTGCTCCGTTTTGTTCGACCGTGCAAGAGGTATACAAGCTTGGTTGTTTCTCCTTAGAAATTTTTACATAGGTATGGGTTTCATGCTACTCCATCCATGAATATTTCGCTCTACTCTTTAATTAAGTCAACAGTTGGCTCTTGATTTTTCTCATTCTCTATGCATTTCCAAAGTTATAATGTATGAAGTCTTTTACTATGTATGGATTGGTGGTTAAGTGTTGGTCTCTATGGTGTTGTATTTGAACCATGCACATTTGAAAGTTGTGTGGATGTTCTTATTGTATATGGTATTGGTGCTTTACTTGTGGGAAAGAATACAGTTGGGACTCGCGGGCCTACCTTGCCTCTGGTTTCTTATTTTGGGTTTCTTCCCTGAGCGTATCACTGCTCTTTACCTGTGGTTTATATGGACACTATGCCTATCATTTAAGTTATTAGTCTTTGTGCCCATTGTGCCCACGTCCTTGTAACAAATCTATGAATATAAATGTGAAGTTTTGTAGAAGTTTTAAGATTCTCGTGCTCCTTTTGGATAAACCCCCAATTCAGTCAGCTCATCCCCCTAACCACATTACTCTTCACTATTATGTATGGAACCCTGTGTATTGGAAATTGTTGTGGAGGTGGCCAACCCATAATTTGATAAATGCATTGTTCATGTTTATTTGTGGTCATGGGTTTAGTTGATTATTTGCTATGAAAAAATGGGAAGAATGTTAAACCCACTCATTTGTCTGGTAATACAGCCTGTCCTGTGGAGATATTTGGGTGACGACAACATTGCAAAATATTTGTTTAAGGGATACTAACTAGTGCCTGTTCGATTTTGTATGAAGGGAATACGTCTGTGGATGAATTATATATGCGTTGGATGAGTTTTGTGAACTAGAATGAAAGGGATTTTAGGAGCATTGTTATTTGAAGTTTCGATTTTGAATTATCTCATACAAAGGAATCCCTTTTGGGGCCATTTCATGAAACCCTGTGGTGATTTAAAATGCACTTGTGATTATATCATGGACCATTGTTTGTCCTTTTCATCCAGAATTGGATCTAGGAGGCTTCCAAGTCTAGAAAAGGATCAAAAATCAGAGTTCTCGTAATCATATGAAACCAATTCCATTGCGACCGTCTCGTCACACTGATTCTAGCAATATATTTACTTTCTCAAATAGATGTTGTATGCAAGAGTTATCACACTCTGACCGTTTTCCCAAATAGCTAAAAAGTCAATAGGTCAACTGGAAAAATTCAATGATGATGTCAGCATGATGTCCTGCTGACATCATCATGATGACATCATAAAAGTGACACATGGAAATAGGGTGAATGGGCAGTGATGGGGACCAATGCAGCATTGACACGTGGTAGTTGAGGACAAATGAAAGGGTGCCACATGGCACCCCATCACTAGTTTGAATGGAAAAATTGTTTTGGAGCTCATGGGGTTCAACCCCATGACCTATTGGCTGACCAAATCTTTGGGAAATGACCAAATGTCAATGCGCCCACACCATTTGTTGTAATTTAAAACACACTTGATTGTTAATAAAGTGTATGCATTAAGTGTTGGGTGAAAAGGGGCTAGGGCTAAGCCCCAACCCATGGTTTAATTATTGTTACATATAACCACAGGGGCACGGGTGCCATGTATGTAATCACCAGTGCGCATTGTTAGAACCTTCCACCAAATGTTTCAGGGGATGGAACGTTGGGGTAGGCACACCCTAAGGGAGTGGTCCTATACATAGATGCATGTGACCTCAATCTAGACTGTGCACCCAACCCTAGGGGCTAATTTTGATATTTTGTTACACAATTGGGTTTTTAACCATATGTATTGGATTTTTATTGATTTTTAGGCCTGTAAATGGAGATTTTGGCCATTTTTGGGAAATATTGAGCTCTTTTTGAACCCAGATTTTGGGAGGAAGTTGGGGAATAATAACCAACTTTAGATCTATATAAACTAGGCATGTTTGAGGCCATGGAGGACAGTCAGAGAAGATTTATGTTGAAGCAAAGCAAAGCCAAAGTCATTTTGATGCAGGGAAGCTGTTGAGGAGTAGACGCTTGCGAGCCATTTCTAGGAGCTCTGGACATCTGTTTTGAGTGTCATTTCTTCTGTTGGGTTCTAGAGATCTGGAAGAACAAGACCAGATCAGTCTTGTATCTGTATGGCACTGCTGATATATATTTTTGATCTTTGAACAGAAATAAAGCAGCCTCCCCCATTGAGACAAAGGCCCAAAGACATAGGCAAGTTTGTGCCAAACTCCGTTATCACTTCTCTTGTTATGGTTTGTTGTTATTATTGCTTATGTTCAGTTCTGTATATGAGTTTATGGCTGTGATATAATTCTCTTATATGCATCATCTTTCATTAGCTTCATGAATGGTTAATACACACATGCTTAATAACTCAACCACAATCATTTGAAAGATCTTTTCGGATCAAGTGGTATTAGAGCTAGTTGACATTTGGATTTGAGTTTTCCATGTTAACCAGGGAAAAGCTACTATGTGGTGAAGGTGAGCTTGTTAAATAGAATCCATTTATTGGATTGAGAAAGAGATATTCTCATAACGAGAAGATCACATCGGAAGAGGGACTTTCTCTTGATGAGAAAGAGTTTCAAAAAACTTTCCTTGCTATGTCAGAGATGGTGAAAGTTTTGTATGAGGATTACTTGGAACGAAAGAGACCGGTTCTTGAAAAATATTCAAAGNTCCTCAGATTCCTCCTTCACCTCCATCGTCACCTCCTTCTTCTCCTTCTTCTTCAAGTTCAAGTTCTAAATCTAATGCAAAGAAACATGCTCATAAACATAAGAATGAAATGCCATTGTTAAAACTTGATGTTAAATTTGAGTTGCCCATATATGATGGTGAAGTTAATGTAGAGAGACTTGACAATTGGGTCAGAAAGATGGAGGTTTACTGTAGTGTTCAACAAATCAAGGATGAGGCCACACAAATCAAGTTGGCATCTTTGAGACTTGCAGGTACATCTCTCATCTGGTGGCAAAGAAAGTTGCAAAATGGAACGCAACAAGTGGGTAATGTATTTCCATCATGGAAAAGCTACATTTCTGCACTTAGGAAACAATTCTATCCTTTGGTTTATAAAGAAAAAGAATTAATTGAATGGCAATCTTTAAAACTAAGAAAAGGA
>JASDQU010104815.1:110125-124544 GCA_032191745.1 Picea mariana | reverse complement strand
AGTCGTCTTGTAAGAATTGCAAGAAAGAGGGACATGATGAGGATAGATGTTGGCATTTGCATCCCGAGAAGAGGCCAAAGTGGTTCAACGAAAAGAAGGGAAGGAAAACAGTGGCAGTGACAACAAGACCCACAAACTTGGGATCAGATTCGGGTGATGAATCTAAGGTCTCATTGGTTGGTATGACACGTAAAATTGGTGAAGGCATTTATTGTAGAAGTAACGTGTTTCATGTAAGGGTAATCATGCAACACACTAAGATAGACAAATTAATCGACAGTGGATCTCAAGCTAATCTAATCTTAGAAGAATTGGTTAATAAATTGGGGTTAAAAACACAAGTACATCATAAGCCTTACACACTTAAATGGATAAGCAATCATCATCAAATGCACATAACAAAACAGTGCACAATCAAATTTGCAATTTCATCTAAGTATGTGGATGACGTAACATGTGATGTAGTTCCATTAAGTGAACGTGGAATGGTCTTAGGTAGTCCATACTTATATGATCGTAAGGAAATATTCTACAGGACAAAGATTCAATATCAATTAACCAAAGCAGGTCAAGATTATGTGGTTCATGCTCTTCATGTTAAGGAAAATAAAACACTTCAAACAATGGAACAATTAAAGAAGGTAGTGCAAGCAAGCAACAAACCAATCATTATTTCAAATGAAGTAATTGATCTTAAGCAAGAACAAGAAATGTTTGTCGAATGGAAAATCGATCATAAGTTGCATCAAGATAAGCTCATGTCGTGCAAATATTACAAGTATATTAGCTCATTTGCAATCGTCTTTTTGATTTCATCATTAGTAATGTTGTCTACTTGGATGATAGTGGCTTCAATAAAATTTAATAGGGTTCAAATGGCTAACAATATGTTGTCAGTTGTCATGATTGTGTTACAGTTGATCTTGATGATACAAGTGCATAAGACAGAATTCAGAGACAGAGGACAAGTTGGGTGGCCTATCTCAAGCTTGTTGACTGGTCAATAAACTTTTGGGGACCAAAAGGTCCTTTAGTGGGGAAGTGTGATCCAGAATCGGATCTAGGAGGCTTCCAGGTCTAGAAAAGGCTCAAAAATCAAAGTTCTCAAAATTAGATGAAACTAATTCCACTGTGATCGTCTCGTTGCGCTAATTCTGATAGTATATTTACTTTCTCAAACAGACATTGTATGCAAGAGTTATCGCACTCTGACCATTTTCCCAAACAACTAAAAAGTCAATAGGTCAACTGGAAAAATTCAATGATGATGTCAGAATGATGTCCTACTGATGTCATCATGTTGTCATCAGCAAAGTGACACATGGTAGTAGGGTGACTGGGCAATGACGGGGACCAATGCAGCATTGACAAGTGGCAGTTGAGGACAAATGAAAGGGTGCCACGTGGCCCAGACATGGGCTGCCATGTGGCACCCCATCACTAGTTTGAATGGAAAAATTGTTTTGGAGCTCATAGGGTTCGACCCCATGACCTATTGGCTGACAAAAACTTTGAGAAATGACCAAAATCCAACGCGCCCACACCATTTATTGTAATTTAAAACCCACTTTATTGTTAATAAAGTGTATGCATTAAGTGTTGGGCAAAAAGGGGTTGGGGCTAAGCCCTAGCCCATGGTTTAATTGTTGTTACATATAACCACAGGGGCACGGGCGCCATGTATGTAACCACCAGTGCGCATTTTTATCACCTTCCACCAAATGTTTCGTGAGCTGGAACATTGGGGTAGGCGCACCCTAAGGGCGCGGTCCTATACATAGATGCATGTGACCTCAATATGGAGCGCGCACCCAACCCTAGGGGATAATTTTGATATTTTGTTACACAGGTGGGTTTTTAACCATATGTATTGGATTTTTATTGATTTCCAGGTCTGTTAATGGAGATTTTGGCCATTTTGGGGAGATATTGAGATCTTTTTTAGCCCTGATTTTGGGAGGAAGTTGGGGAATGATTACCAACTTTAGATCTATATAAACCATGCCTATTTGAGGCCACAGAGGATAGTCAGAGTAGATTTATGTTGAAGCAAAGCCAAGCCAAATTCATTTTGATGTAGGAAAGTTGTTGAGTAGCAGACGCTTGTGGGCCATTTCTGGGAGCTTTGGACATCCGTTTTGAGTGTTGTTTCTTCTGTTGGGTTCTAGAGATCTGGAAGAACAAGACCAGATCAGTCTTATATCCCTATGGCACTGTTGTGATATAGTTTTGAGATTTGAACAGAAATAAAGAAGCCTCCCCCACTAAGACAAAGGCCTAGAGACGTAGGCAAGTTTGTGCCAAACTCCGTTATCACTTCTCTTGTTATGGTTTGTTGTTCTTATTGCTTATGTTCAATTATGTATATGAGTTTATGGATGTGATATAATTCTCTTATATTCATCCTCTTTCATTAGCTTCCTAAATGGTTAATACACACATGCTTAATAACTCAACCACAGTCATTTGAAAGATCTTTTCGGATCACCTTTCCTCCACTGTTTGTTGTGTTGGATGTGATTTTTAGGAGGTTGCTCACTCCTCGACCCTGTTGCATGCTAGCTATGTTAATATTGTTGAATGTTTATTGAGAAAAGTATTATGAAATGATTCATGTGAAATGAAAATTCTAGATGCAAATGAACATCCTGGAAGTGAAATATCAGTTCTGGAATTTTGGAAACAGAGTGTTGAATTTCAATTTCGAAACAGTGAAGAAGTTTAAATTTTGATGTTGGAAATGGAATTGTTTGATATATTAATAGAACAATATCCATGGGAGTCCTTTCCATTATACCATTTTATGAAAAATACACTCCCCTCATTATCCCAATTTCTTTTTTCACTCCATGTTTTGTTGTTACTCATTTTTAAAGAAAAGTCTGTGTGAAAAAGAAAAAGATGATGTGTAAGTTAAGTGATGATTGGTATTTTGGGAGCTAGTTGTATACACAGTTTGATTGTTTTATTGATTTATTGAACAATATTCATGAATATTTCCCCCTCCATGATATCACTTTACGCTAAATACAAGCCCTCCATACTCCCAATGACCCTATCAATTCCCTATTAGTGTGGCAATTAATAAATGGCATTTTTTTTATGGATGGATTACATGAGTCATGTATTAAATAATAGAGCCAACTCTTGATTTGTTTAAGTAGAGTTTCATGTATGGGTTATTAATAAATTTTCATGAATGATTAAATATTGCTAAAGGATGAGTTTTTTCATCAGGGGCAATAATGGCCGAAATAATAGAGGCAGAGGTTACTAGAAGCGAGGCCATAGAAGGCCTCCATTTTCTATTCACTTCAATGTTGATCCACAAGAGTTAAAACAATTGTTTCAAGATGGATTTTTCAATTTGGTTGGACATGGTATATTGCATCCCCGACCTGACAGACCTCCATTTCAACCTCCTCAGAATTTTCCCAGGATTCCTGTTCATCCACATATTTCAATGCTGCCTAAAGTCCCCGCTAATGACGGTTGGAAAGAAATTGTAAACCAACATGTATCCCACCACCATGGTTGGTCCACTGTGTCCTTACCTTTACCACCTCCAGTTAACCCTAATGTTCAAATTTCTTCTGTTGTTTCACCAATACAATTCTCGCACGCTAGCAAAGGATTAAAAAATGATATCCCACAACCTATGCAAGAAAAAGGAAAATCACCAGCCTCTCCCTCAAGTCCATCCACAGAGTCTGCTAAATTAGTTTCTTCACGTCTCCACCTAAAATATGATTTATCCCATGTGATCAACGAAATACAACCCCAAGGGTCTAACCAACCAAGGGCTACCCAAGAAAATTCAGTTGGACATAGCAGTGAGAATAGGAAGTATGCCTCGTAAGGCAACA
Source organism: Picea mariana (assembly GCA_032191745.1). NCBI lineage: Eukaryota > Viridiplantae > Streptophyta > Pinopsida > Pinales > Pinaceae > Picea > Picea mariana. The sequence continues at coordinate 120,678 of JASDQU010104815.1, read as the reverse complement.
AACATCGATTTTAAATGTTTTTTTTTATGATTTTCAGTGATGAAGATAGTGTTTAATAATTTTCAACTTATTTTGGACAACAAGATTTTTTAGGATATTTTTGTGGATAAAATGGATATATTGTTTCCTTGGGATATGTCCTTAAATTTTGTGGATATTTAAATATTCAATTTAAATGATATCCATGGGAGATACAAGGGTGTTATATGATCCAAATAATAATTTTTTTATTTTATATTTGATGATTGACAAGAGAATGATGGGAGTCACAACGGGGTCCCACCTATTTAGTAATTATTAACTAGACCCTTATTTAAATATTATTATTAATTATTTCTCCCTAAACTAATTAGTTAAGTTAATTTGACTTAACTAAAGGAAGTAGTTGAACTACCTCAAATTATTGAGAAAGAATAAAGGTTCAATCAGAGGAGGAGACAAGGGGAGAATAGAAAGAGAAAGACAAGACTAAGGTTTTCTCTTTAGTTAATGAGATAGATTCAGTTTTCATTCATTATGAGTTTACTTGAAATCCTAATCCTCTTGTTGACAGCAGGGTCTTATTGAAGGAAGCAAGATTCAAAACTGAATCATACTTTTCAGCAACTTGTTTTAAAGGTGTTTGATTTATCCTTGATAGTCTGTGTATTCTTGTATGTTTGTGAATTAATTTTCATGGCCGATAAAGGATATCTTGTAGAGTCAAATGGCAACATTTTTTGGCAAGTTGATCTAGATCAATAATTTCATTTTTATTTTGCTGTCAGATTCTTTTTGTATGGTTCCCATCAGAGACCTCTAAATCTAAGTTCGGTCCATACCCTCGCAGGGGCTTATAAAGAGAAATATACTTTTTCTATCTCAGAATGAAATAAAATCAGATTATTGTCCTATCTCGTACATGTGTTTCATGACTTGGTTCCTCCTTTCTCTTTTGGTCTCCATGTTTACTTTATTGTAAAAGTTGTATACATTCTTGTAGATTTGTTTAAATTTTATTTTTACATTGCAACATATACAAATCATAAAACCATCCTTAATCCTTGTAATTAATACTTGTGGATTGAGTGAATGTTTTGAGGCTATAAACCCCAAGTGAGATTCCCAACTATCTTGTTCTAGCCAAGCAAAACATGAAAATGATTGAGTAGGGTGTTCCATACGTTTTCCTCAACAAGTGTCTACGATTGGATGGAATGTCCTTTGTATGTAGTCAGTTGGTGATTCATTTTATTAATGATAAGTTTTCTTTGTCATGGTTTCTATTACTTGTATATTTATTTTCGATGTGTATTAATTATTATCTCTGAGATCCATGTTTATATTATGTAGGATTGTTAGATATGGTTGTGCATGGAACAATAAATCTTGTTTAAGAATTCATATTGATTATTGTTAAATGCATGTTCTGTTAACTTATCTCCTGCGTGCATTCTTGAATTAATTTTATTACCATAGACTGATTTTAGGACTTGAGATGAGTCTTGTTGTTTTTTAGATCCATCTTGTGGAAAGATAGGTTCGCTGCAATATGGTTTCATATATTTTTTGGAGATATTCCTTGGAGTAGTGTGGTTGTTGGCACAGGGGTAGACCCAGGGTTCAATGCTACAAAAATGCACCAACAAAACACTAACCGCCGGCCCTTTCGGAAACACTTGCGAAGCAGATGAAGTCTCACCCAAGGTAGAGGCAGGGGTGATTGCGGGACTCAGGTGTCTGCAACCTTAGCTTTGATCTAGATCTGTGATTACACACTTAACGAAGAACTTAGCATCAATAGTTCACCTAGAATTAACCCTTATCTCACTCCACAGACAATACAAAGCATTGCAGTATATACTTAGATCTAAGATGATTTAGCACTTAGCAGCATACAACAGACCAGATCTGGTAGACCAAGCACTTAGAAAATTCATACACATCAAATCTATCATCTATACACATCTAATAAGCACAAAGCATAAGTAAATCTATCTAAACATGTCATAGCACTTAGCAAGAGAGGGAAAACACATGTAAGTAACAACACAAAGCATGACACATAGATTTACGTGGTTCACCCCCACCCTGAGGCTACGTACACCAACTCTTCTTCTCTATTATTGCTGGCCAATCGATTACAAGCACAGAGCCTCAAAACCTACTCCATGCAGGACAAGAGATCTATGCAGCTCGTTGGATCCTCCTTCCTCGAGTAGTTCTAAGCATAAAACCTTCTTACAATCCGTGCACTCAGCACTTACAATACTTGCACTCAACTATGCAAGTATATCACACAGATCAGCTCTTAGCACTAATCCACTTCTCAACTGTCCTCCAAAAAGGTCCCTTCTTACATAGCCTAGAATTCTACTTATACATTACAAAAAGGGGCCTAAACATGGGTAAACCCATGGGCCGACTTCTCGGTCCCGTTACATTATCCTCAAAAACCTAAAAAGGACCCAAAAAAGGGGGTCTAGCTTCCACAATCTCTTCTTCGTCTTGTGCTCCATCTTTTATAGGCTGTTGAAGTCCCAAAAATGGTCAAATATGACCTAGTGTTCCTCAAAACTTGGTCAAGGGCCAACAAGCCCCCAACACTCACCTGTGACTTGTCCCGAGTCACTCAGGTCTGGATAACTTTGCCTCAAAGGTCTTGAGCTTGGCTCAAGCTTCTTCAACTTGTTCTTTGCTACTGCTTCTTGCTCAATGAATTATTGAAAAACCACTTCATTGATAGGTCCTTCTAGTTGTTGCTTGAATGTAACAACTACTTGTTCTAGTATTGTTCTTTGGCCTTCAATTTCTTCAAACAATAAATAAGCCACCTCCTGGCTCGACTGGATTTTCTGGGTGACTTCCATCACTCTGTTCTACATGGTAAGAATGAGTTGTTGAGCGGGGCGTTGTTCCTGGGATCTCTTCATCCTCTCGATGGGTGACAGGAGCTTAAGTTGCACCTGGATTGTATCTGTGTGCTACTTTTCTTCCTAGAGTTGGGACTCCAATTTCTTCAACTCTAGGTATTCAGATAGTTGTTCATATATCTGTGCGCTTATTCTACTTAACTATTTTTATTTTGTAGCAAGTGTTTTAATCCTCTTGACTGCACTCTAAGCATTCAATTCTCACTGGTCGTGCACTTCTTGCGGGGTACTTGGTATAGTTTGAAGCTCTAATTCTATGACCCTTTGCTGAAGTTGTTGAATAACTTCAACAAGATTCATCACTTAACGTTCGAAGTGTTCTTCTCTCTTTTGTTATAAGCCAGTGATGGAGTGGAATGCTTGGTTAACTACTTCTTCCATATGGATCTGCTTCATGAGTAGTTTCTCTTTCTCCTTTTGGATCTTCGCTCTATCTTCGTCAAATTTTGCTTACAGAGCATCCTTCTCTTGTTGCTTGGCACAACATTGTTCTATGATTTCCTCTTGTACTTTATTTAAGGCCTGAATAACCTGCGCATTTTCTTCTTATGCGTGTCAAAGGTGTACTTCGACTATATCAGCAATCTTGCAGAGTTGAACTGATTCTTCTCCCACTTCTGTTGTTCCTTCTGGTAGAGGCACAATAGACATTGCGCTGCTAGACTAGAGTGCCTGTTGCACTTCTTGGAGCCCAATTTCAATCCTTTTATATATATGCTCCTGCTTTGCTGCCTGCTTTTCTATTATCTCTTTTATGGATTCATTCATAGTTGTGAGGAGGAAACTAAAGTCATCCGGAGTGAGTGTGGTCTGCATCTTAGTTACGGTTGCTTTCGATTTCTTCTGGGAGGGAGACTTCGGAGGTGACCCTTTTCTCTTCTTTATAACTTTGACTTCGTCTTTCTGTCTCTATTTGACTTCCTCTAGGTCTTTGCCATTACCTCCTTGATCTGGTGTGACGAAATTCATCCGTACAGATCTGTTATCTACATCATGAACCTCTTCAGGCTTCTTTGTCTTCTTTGTCTTACTGAGCCCAGGTGTGTCCTCTTCAACTTCTGGGTTGTTGATGTCTAAAATGTCCACTGGATCTGCTGCAACAAGGAGTTCCATCGACCATTCCTTGGTGATCTCTTCTAGGTCTTCTTCTGTCAGCTTATAATAGGATTGAAGTTGTTCCTGGTACTCATCGGCACGTGGAGTTAGGTATATAAAGTGGCATTCCACGCTGAACTTTATCACAAGTCAGAACCTTTGTAAAGTGTTTGAGGTTATGCGAGGTTCACCGCTATGGCTGCTTTCAATTGGTTATAATATGTGTGGAAAATGACTTTTGATTTCCATTGCTTGTTCATGTCGGTCGAGTACCACAATGTATTGAACTTCGTGGCTAGTGGCTCAAAGGGGTTAAGGTCCGAGAAGGTGGCACCTTCCGATAGCTCCCATGCAACAACAGTGATCGGTATTAGAAGCCAGCTAAAATGGAATTCATGCCTCTGATCTTGGGCTTCTCTACAGTTAATCTCTAGCTAGTTTACCAGGTACTTCACCCAGTTTATCTGTAGTCCCTCTGCACATTTTCCTACGAGGTCAACTACGAAGCCTGATACTTGTGTAGGTCGATTCTTACGTACCATGTTTCCTGTGATCAGTTGACATGTGAGGCACACTGCACCACTTTCGATAGAGGCTACCTTGTAGCCTCGTGCGCCCTTCTCGATATTTCCATAAGCTTCTTTAATATTCTTTGAAAGAGCGTGGTCTACGGTCTTTCCAGGGTAGTAATCCTGGGGATTAGGGCCCTGCATGCTAAGCCCAGTGATCCTATTGATCAGCACCAGATCAACAGTTATGAGATGGTTTAACCACAGGTATCCTTTGTGGTAAATTTCTAGCATGAATTTTACACAAGCATTCACCTCCTGGTATCTGTCGAAGTGTGGTGTTTTCATAATGTTGAGGAAAGTAGACTGCGTGATGTTCATCGTTCATTGTTGAGGGACAATATTTGAATTCTTGCTCTTAGTTCGTGTCAAGTACTTATATGGGGTGAGCATGTTATAAACTTTATGATCTCCCGGGTTGAAGTCGCAAAACTTCAATGCTGTAACCTTGTCTTGATCAGTGTGGTAGGTTCGTACTCATTTCGGTAGATATGCGGTGACTAGGGTGTATTCAAAGTCTCTAGTGAAATTTTCCCTATTAATCACACCGCTCAAAGGGGGTATGTAAGTTGGTAGGATGGATGGCACTAACTTCACATTGGCTAAGTTGTCTTTATTCTTAGTTCTCCTTTCCGCACTGACTCGAGATGTTCCTACTTGAGCAGTCGACGGGGAGGCTTGCACTCCTCTCGTCAATGATGCTTGGACTCCAGTGGACATTCCACTTTATGACATGACTCTCTCAGTCATTAAATCGAGAAGGACCTCTATGATGGATTCCTCAACTGCGGTGATATCATTGAACATACGCACTCGAAAAAGATAATCGGGGCACAATGATCTCAGATACTACACTAGGATGAACAATATTCTTGCAATGATCACTATATACAATCACTAGTTCTGTGGGATTCAGATTTTCAGTTGGCAAAAGTGTTCTTCGGGCATGACGCCATGAGTTAAATAGGAAATTTGTTAATGGTGTACTTTCAATGAGTATGAAGCTTCCATTATCGTAGATCTGTCTGTTATGGTGATGTCCAACAGTCTGGTGGTGATCCTTTAATGATTTTCTATCCGTTCAGGGCGAAAGTCGAATGGGCATATCGGTACAACGAATAGATTGCTTCGCCATGGCGAAGTGCCATATGTCGTTGTTCTGATATTTTGGCGAAGTTCAATTCCTGTGATTTTTCCTTCTGCAGTGTTCCACCTGGGATCTCTTGTAACTTTTCAATCTTCACCTTTTTCTTACTTAATTTTCTAGCCTTCTTCCCGGTAGTCTTCAACTCAGTCAGTCTTTTCCTATTCTAATTCCTATCTTCTCTCGACATAGTCACTTCGCACTATTGAGATTCTTTCTTCAGATCCGAGGGTGATACTCTTTTAACATATGGATTATGTATTTCAGTCTTTTGTGGTTCCTCTAATGCTCTTACAACTTCGACATCCAAGTCCTTGGTGTCCAATAGCTTAGATATATTCTCTTGTTCTTCCATCAAGTAGGTGATCCTTCTAGTCATAAATTCCATGAGTTCTTGCTTCTTTTGTTCTAGGGATTCCTTTTCTTCTTTTCTTCAGATCTAGTATTTTTCAATCCAGATTTGCCTAAAAAAATTGGAAATGGGGCATTGTCCTCAATAAATTTAATAACTTTGAATTCTTCCTTTGTCGAAGCTCCATGGGTACTCATAGCTATCTAGGCAATCCTACCACATAGGGTTACAATTTTTCCTTTAAACAACCTTATTTTTCCTAGCAAAGGAACCATAGCAAGCCTTCCTAGGGTTTCCCAAGTGCTTTATGTTATAATGTTCATATGTGTTTCCTCATCTAGAGCATAGTCAATGTCTAAGTCTCCTATTCTTACTTCGATTTTCTCCTTTTCTTTGAAGATCTCTGACAAACTGGCATCTTTATGTTCATTCAGGGTTTCTTTCATTTTTAGTAACATAATATCTAATTCTTTCTAGGGTTCTTCTGCAATCTAGTCTCTTGATTTCCTTCAGGGTTTTCTTGCTCCATATTCAACTTTTAAAGTCTAGGAATCATTCTAGGGAAATCCAGTACTTCATGGTCCATAGCCTTACAACAGAGGCAACTAGGTTTTCTCCCAAGGAATTGCTTAGCAAGATGTCGTGGTCTTCTGCAACTGTAACAAAGAGTTAATCCTCTCTTTCTCTTCAATGATCCCCAACTTTTCCTGTACTACACACTAGGATCATAATGGATAGCCTGCAAAAATTTCTTTCTAGGATCCTGCATCCACTCGTTAGTCCAAACATTCTTTCTATGCATAGGTATAACATATATTTCATTATTCTTATCAGATCTATTCATATCAAATGTTACTTCATCTAACAATGCCCTAGTTTTCAATCTAGGACAAAATCTATCAAGCATACATAAATTCATGCTTTAGAAACAAAAATTTCCACTTATTGAGCACAAAGCTTCCAGATCTAAAACCTTTCACTATTATTACCTTTATCAGAGCACAAATATTACAGATCTTTCCTCTTTTCTATAGATCTAGCTTCTTTTCTTCAACACAAAGCTTCGTAGGTCGAGTAGAGTACTACGCATCAGAGTGACAGATCTACGCATAGAGTTTCCACAAGTTCGAGATGAATCTTTGCACAAAGCTTCTTCTTCCTTAGTTCCCAGCAATTGCAGTTTCAGGTCCTGACAACGGAACCATTTGTTGGAACAGGGGAAGACCCAGGGTTCAACGCTACAATGGCACACCAACAAAACCCTAACTACCGACCCTTTCGGCAACACCTGCAAAGCAGATGAAGTCTCACTCGAGGTAGAGGCAGGGGTGATTGTAGGACTTAGGTGTCTGCAACCTTAGCTGGGATCGAGATCTATGATTACACACTTAACGAAGCACTTAGCATCAATAGTTCACCTAGAATTAACATAGAGCATTACAATATATACTTATATCTAAGATGATTCAACACTTAACAGCATACAACAGACCGGATCTGGTAGACCCAACACTTAGAAACTTCATACACATCAAATCTATCATCTATACACATCTAATAAGAACAAAGCATAAGTAAATCTATCTAAACATGTCATAGCACTTAGAAAGAGAGGGAAAACATATGTAAGTAACAACACAAAGCATGACACATAGATTTACATGGTTCACCCCCACCCTGGGGCTACGTCCACCAAATTTTCTTCTCTATTATTGTTGGCCAATCAGTTACAAGCACATATCCTCAAAACCTACTCTGTGTAGGACATGAGATCTATGCAGCTCACTAGATCCTCCTTCCCCAAGTAGTTCTAAGCATAAAACCTTCTTACAATCCGTGCACTCAACACTTACAATACTTGCACTCAGCTCTACAAGTATATCACACAGATAAGCTCTTAGCACTAAGCCACTTCTCAAGTTTCCTCCAAAAATTTTCCTTCTTACATAGCCTAGACTTCTACTTATACATTACAAAAAGGGGCCTAAACATGGGTAAACCAATGGGCCGGCATCCCGGTCCCATTACATTATCCCCAAAAACCCAAAAAGGACCCAAAAAAGGGGGTCTAGCTTCCATGATCTCCACTTCTCCTTGCGCTCCATCTTTGACAGGCTGTTGAAGTCCCAAAAATGGTCAAATATGACCAAGTGTTCCTTCAAACTTGGTAAAGGGACAACAATGGCCCATCCTAGTGGCTAGGTATGTTACAGATTCGCATCAGATCCTTGGTTTCAACATTGGACCTATATGGACCAGAGATAGAGCTGTAGGATACACCTTTGGTTCATGAAGACCTACTACAAAAAGAATAATACATCGCCTGATGTAGATGGAGACTTTTGATGTATATGTGTATATCCCACACTCATAAGTTAAAATGAATACCAAGAGTTTATAAATAAAATGTGAAGATATATGGATTAAAAGAAAATGAGATATTATGAAACCCTATGTAAGAAAATGAACTTTTGTGAGAAAGAACGATGAATAGAGAGGTTGTTAACTTGTATCTGTTGATCTCTAGAGATCAATGGTTAGGATCAAAGACTTGGAGAGGGCCTAATGGTTTTTATCCAACCGATCCATGTTAACACCATGATAGCAACCTCATCAACATTCATATTAGTGCCACATCAGTGGAAGACCATGTGGAGTACACCTCATCTGCAACATTTTCATGAAAGAATTTGGAAATTTGGCCAAGTTCCAAGATGTCTCATAGGTGGAGAACATGGTGGAGGACCAGGGGTATGGAAATAAGTGTGGTCTCCTCGCGGACCCGCGGTAAGAAGTGGAAAATTGGCTAAGTCCCAAGATGTTGTGGAGGTGGAGAACATGATGGAGGACAAGGGGTATGGAAAGACGTGTGGTATCCCCACAGACCCAAAAACCCATGGTAATAAGTGGAAAATGGTTAGGTATCAAGATATCATGGAGGTGGTGAGAACGATGGAGAGTCAGGGTATGTGAAGAAATTTTGTGGACCCACAAACCCACAGTAAGATGTCGAAAATTGGTTAAGTATGAAGAATATATTGAATGAAGAAATCTCAAAAATATAGACTAAGTATCAAGAATCATTCGGACAGACAGGGTCACATATATAAGAGTTGGAAAAGTGTTGTAGACCCGCTGCATGCGGTGAGATTTGAGAAAATGACTAAGTATGGAGAATCAATCAGGTGACCAATAGGTCACCATGTGTCATAAATACAATGGCTAGGAGGTCACCATGTGTCATAGATCGGATGGCCAGAGAGTGAGGGATCCAATGACTCATGATGTATCATAGAACTACGAAGAAAATAATGGAAAATAATCTAAGTATAAGTGCAAAGTGAGTGCGATGGAACTAGAGGGTGCAACTTGGATATCGCATAAGCCTAAAATGAAGAAGAGATATGACTTAGATCCGCGGTGAATCCATTAAGATAGATCAACAAATGACATATAATCAAGAATTTATCGGAATACTGGTTTGCATTGTGGTCACATGGTGTTATAGTGAGTAGATCAACAGTCAAGTTTAAATATGAAGGAATAATCAGATGATTGATGAGCATTGCTACTATGTTACATGTGCTAATGAATATTCCTTCACTATTTTTCCACCAATAAATTTCTTCTCAAGAATCACAATTGGACAAGATAATAGTCATTGGAAAGTTGATTCATAGGATAATAACCTTAAAATAAAAGAATTGGGAGAATTGTGATATAAATCTTCATAAATTGAATAGAAAAAGAACACGTGGCATTAATTGACAATTTTTTATGATATGCATATTTCTAAAAAAAATGGTTTCTTGCACATTTTGTAGAATCAAGGGGTATACACATATCATTTCAAGATAAGAGTTCATATTCAAGAAATAGAGGAAGCAGAGGGAGCCTCCAGTCATGATAGAGAAGCCAAAGGACAAAATATCAGTGTTGGTAATGCAGAGACAAAATCAAATGGACACAAGGGTAGAGGGGAGCAAGAAACATTAATAGAGTCTGCAAGAAGCCTGAGAATAGAAGTACAAAGATACAAAGCATAAAATGAGAGGATGATAAGAGAACAAAATAATATGAATGCTCGAGTGATTTAAATCCTAAATCGGTTGCATAAACAAGAAAAGAATGGACCAAACTCAAGACAGGAGGAAGAGGGAAGATATCATGAAAGAAGAGATAACTACAGAAGTGTTATGAGGAAAATCTCTCTATGGCTAGGGGTAAAACACAACAGATGGAAATGACTGCATAAATCAACTCTAATATCATGTATTCTATATAAAAAAATATGCTAGAAAGACAAGATAAAAGGCCTACCTCTTCTAGACGTTCGATGAAGTCCACCGTTGAGCACTTGACTCAAAGAAATATACTTGCAAATTGTCCTCAACAACCAAGAAATGCAAGAATATGGTGATAATATATAATGTTAGCACATTGAATAGAATAATCCATCAAAATTCATAACAAATACGCCC
>JASDQU010104815.1:78426-99495 GCA_032191745.1 Picea mariana | reverse complement strand
GCTTGTTTTAGGATTTTGGGGTTCGCTACTTCAAAGGTTAAAGTTCCTTTGATCTTTGATTTCCTGGTCTACAAAACTCTGAAATGGAGTCTTTGTTGATGTACCTGTTTTGGGATTTCAGCATTTCACATTTCACAACTTAAGGACTCCTATGATGGAGAGTCTCGACTCTTGACTCCTCCAAATCCCAGTATCCGAAACTCTGAAACTTTGAAATGGAGTCAGATCAACGATCCACAATCTCGATGATTCGACGATCCAGATCTTTTTGTGATTTTTCATATTGCGATTTCCTGCCGTGAGTTGTTTCCTTGACTCCTCCAACTCTCGGTATCCGAAACTTCGAAACGTCATGGTTTTGCATTTCATGATTTCATCATTCTTGTCATGGGTTTCCTTGACACCTCCAACTCCCGATATCCAAAACTCTGAAATGGAGATTAAGTCATGGTTTCACATTTCATGATTTTCTGCCATGAGTTGCTTCCTTGACTCCTGGAGTTTACACTTATGAATGGGATCCAAAGATCACTTGTTGAACTTTCCATTGCCATGCCATTATCCCTGTGCTGCTGGTCATGATCTTTGCCATCAATGACAAACATGCATACTCTGCACTATCTCTTCTAATCTTATTGAGCTTGCTCTGTTGTATCTTCCCAAAATATTTTTGGTGCCCACCTGGCACATTCTTCCTGTACTTAATCCATCATCGTTGTTGTACTTTCCATCAATGACAAGAATAGACTACCTATAAAACATGCCAACAATTCTCCTTCTTCTTATCTGCGATGAAGACGAGCCTCGACCACATCAACTAATCAACATAGTTGGGATGGTTCATCCCCCAACTCTGGTTCTCCTGATGACAGGGGCACAATGGACATTACATGGATGGACTAAAGGGCCTGCTGTACCACTCAGAACTCGACCTTAACTATTTCATACATTTCCTCCTTCTTAGCTTCTTGTTTCTCCACAATTTCCAGTGAAACGTCGTTGAGGGATGCTATGATGAAGTCAAAGTCACAAGTAGTAAGAACGATATTCATCTTGGTCATGGTGGCTCTCTATTTATTCAGGGAAGAAGGTTTCAGGGGAGAAACCTTCCTCTTCTTTAGGGGATCAGTCTCATCTCTCGACGGTTTTACTTCGCCTTTCTTCTGTTCAGATCCTATTCCATTTATTTCTTCTACTTCGTTAGCACCCCCTCGGTTAGGTGATACTGAAGCAGTCTTTCTTGAGTCACTGCTTAAGTCTTGGACCTCTTCGGTCTTCTTAATTTTGTTGGGTCTGGGTGTATCATGTGTGGTTTCTGGGCTGTCAGGGTCGAACATCTCTGCAGGGTCTACTGGAATAAGGAGCTCTAAAGGCCATTCCTTAGTGATCTCCTCAAGATCCTCTTCTGTGAGCTTGTAGTACGACTGTAGCTGCTCCTTATGTTCATCGACTCGTGCTGTGAGGTAGATGAAGTGTCAAGCTGTGCAGAAATTCATCAGAGGTTGAAATCTATGTAAGGTGTTCAGATTCATGTGAGGTTCTGATTCTATGGCTCTCTTCAGCTGAAGATAGTACGTATGAAAAACAATGTTCGACTTTCACTATTTGTTCATTTGATTGAGTACCAAAGGGTAGTGAGATTCATAGCAAGTGGTTTGAAAGGTTCAATATCTGAGAAGGTCGCACCTTCCGACATCTCCGAGGCAACAAAGGCGATAAGGATCAGGATCCAGCTAAAGTGGAACTCGTAGGCCTGATCCTGTGCTTCGCGGTAGTCTATCTCTAGTTGATTCACCAGGTACTTCACCCAATTCATCTGTAAACCTTCTACGCATTTTTCCGTGAGGTCAACAACAAAGCCTGAGACCTATGTAGGTCTATTCTTCCTTACCAAATTTCCTACAATTAACTAACAGGCGAGGCACACTGCACCATTCTGGATGGAGGCTACCTTGTAGCCTCACATTACCTTTTTGACATCGCCATATGTATCCTTGATCTTTTGTGCTAGTGCGCGATCTATGGATTTTCGTAGATAGAACTCCTGTGGATTGGGTCCTTGCATACTCAATCTTGTGATCCTATGGATCAACTTTGGGTTGACTATGATATGGCGGTCTAGCCATAAGTAGTCATCATGGTAACATGAAATTAATAACTTCACATGGGCATTGGCTTCCTGGTGCCTTCCGAAGTGTGGGATTTTCATGACATTTAACAAAGTGGACTGCACGAGGTTCATCATCCACAATTGAGGGATTATCTTTGAGTTCTTCCCCTTCGTCCTGGTCAGGTATTTATACGGGGAAAGAATACTGTAGTTTTTTCAATCTTTGAGGTTGAATTCACTGAACTTCAACGCTGCGATCTTATCCTGTGGTGCTCGGACTGTGCGTATCCCCTTCGGGAGGTATGCAGTAACCATGGTGTACTTGAATTCTCTTGGCACACTATCTCGACCCACTACCCCAACCAGAGGTGGGATGTAATTTGGAAATATGGTCGGGATCAACTTCGCATTAGCTAGGTCATCTCTATGTTTTGTTCTCTTTTCTGCTGATGGTCGAGATGATACGGCTACACGAGCAGTCGACGGAGAGGCTTGCAATCCTCTCGTCGATGACGCTTGAATACTTGCAGACATCACTCTTTAAGACATTACTCTTTTAGTCATTAGGTCAATAAGAACTTCTTCAAAAATTTTCTCTGCAACGCTAAGCTTGTCCGACATGCAAGATCATGGTTGAATGTCTCAGGTTCGAAGAGTAACTATTCAATGCAATAGGATAGATGTAACTAACATGGTAGTCACTGTGCAAAATCAACTATGCTGTGAGCTATGATAGTCACGATTGGCAAAAGTGTTCTCGTTGCGTGGAATGATGGGATAAATAGATAACTTGGCAATGGATCTCTTTCAATGGGTGAGAAGCCTTCATTAACTAAGTTATGTTCATTGTGGTGTAGTCCCAATGGTCTGGTAGAAAATTTTCTGACCATAAATGCCTTTCTATCCGTTCGGGCTATCGATCGAACGATTATACTGTTTCAATGGCTATATTGCTTCACCATGGCAAAGTGCCATGTGACATTGTTCTTATATTCTAGCAAAGCTCCAATTTTGCAAATTTTCCTTCTATGAAGTTCCCTCAGGAACCTTCTGTAACTTTTCAATCTTAGTTGTCTTCTTACTTAGTTTTCTAGCCTTCTTTCCAGTGAGCTTCATCTCATAATTCCTTTTTCCATTATGATTCTTATCTTCTTTTGGCAGAGTAACTTCGCGCTGGTGAGATTATTTCCTAGAAGTCAAGGGAAATACTTCATCTTTACCTAGAATAGGTACTTCAATCTTCTGTGGGTCTTCTAGTGTTCTTCCCAGTTTGACATCCAAGTCTCTTATTTTAAATATCTTTGGTCGGCTCTCCTGTTCTTCAATCAGTTGTGTGATACTCCTAGTCATGAAATCTTTCAACTCTTGCTTCTTTTGTTCTAAGACTTCTTCTTCTTTCCTTCTGGCTTGATCTTTTTCAATCCACGGTTTTCCTAATAACATAGCAAATGGAGTGTTGTTCTCAATAAATTTAACAACTTCAAATTCTTCCTCTGTCAAAGTTCTATTGGCATTCATAGATATCTGGGTAAGTATTCCACATAGGGTTATCAACTTTCCTCTAAATAACCCTATTCCTCCCAATGAAGGAATCATAGCAGGATTTCCTAGAAGTTCCCAAGTTCTTTCTATCATGATATTCACCTGTGTTTCCTCATCCAGAACACAGTCAATGTCAAAGTCTCCTATTCTTACTTCAATGCATTATTTTTCTTTGAAGATCTCTAATAAAATGATATGTCGGTGGTCATTCAGGGTTTCTTGCATCTGTAGTAATACTTTCTCTGATCCTTTCTGGGGTTCTGTCATAATCTTGGTTTCTGGATCTGCCTTAGGGTTTTCTTGGTTCATATTCATTCTTTCAACCTTTGCAATCATTCTAGGGAAATCCAATACTTCATGGTCCATAACTTTGCAATAGAGGCAACTTGGTCTCTTTCCAGGGCATTCCTTAGCCATATGTCTCGGTCTTCTGCAACTGTAACAAAGGGTTAATCCTCAACTTCTTTCAAATGATCCCCAACCTCTCTTGTACCGCGTGCTAGGATCATGGTAGCCAACCTGCAAAAAAATATTTCTAGGGTCCTGCATCCATTCATTAGCCCAAACATTCTTTCTATGCATAGGTATAACATATCTTTCACTATTCTTATCATATATACTCATATCAAATCTTCTTTCTTCTATCACTGCACTAGTTTTCAAGCTAGGATAAATCTTATCAAACATACCTAGATCCATACTTTAGAAACAAAAATTTCCACTAATCTTATCTTCAACAAAGAAAAAAGCTTCCAGATCTTAAAACTTTTCACTATTCTTACCTTTATCAGAGCACAAATTGTTCAGATCTTACCTCTTTTATTCAGATCGAACTTCTTTCTTTAGCACAGAGATTCACAAATCAAGTAGAATACTACACACTAGGGTGACATATCTATGCACAGAGCTTTCACAATTTCAGGTCAGGTCTTTGCACAAAGCTTCTTTTTCCTCAGTTCCCAGCAATCACAGTTTCAAGTACCGACAATGGAACCATTTGTTGGCACAGGGGAAAACCTAGGGTTCAATGCTACAACAATGCACCAACAAAACCCTAACTACCAACCCTTCCGGCAACACCTGCGAAGTAGATGAAGTCTCACCCGAGGTAGAGGCATGGGTGGTTGCAGGACTCCAGTGTCTGCAACCTTAGATGGGACACAGATCTGTGATTCTAATCACTTAACAGAGCACTCAACAGTTATATTTATCAATATTCAGTTCTTAGTTACATCGCAATTAAACCCTAATTACAACACAACACAGTGTTCAACCAGATCTAGCATCTAACAACACTTAGCACAATGGAACAGATCATATCTAGCATATTAAAGCACTAAACACATGTATATAATTCATATTTAACATTCATCCATATTATTAAGCACATAGCATTAACATATCTATCTATCATTCATCTATGTTAAAGAACTAAGAAAGTAAACATATAAAGACATCAATACATCGCACAGAGTAAAGAAACACAACATATATGTGGTTCACCCCCACCGCGGGGCTACGTCCACCAACTCTTCTCTTATTTATTATCTTGGGTCAAGCTACTTATAGGCATAGAGAATCCAAGTTCCACTCCGTAGAGGATAGGAGATCTACGCACCTCAGTAGATCCTCCTTCCTTGCATTGCAACACAAAGCCTTCCACAGTCTGTTACAACCACTTGCACTTAGCTCTGCAAGTCTCACACAATATGCACAAAGCATCTACAATCCATACTTATCACTTAGCCCAATATCACAAATATATGATCTTCCTTAGCACTTAGCATAATTTTCAACTACTACCTCTTACATTGCCTAGACATTTATTTATACTTTACAAAATAGGCCTAAACATGGGTAAACCCATGGGCCGACATTCCCATACCCATTACATAATCCCAAATCCAAAAAAGGGCCCTAAAAGGGGTCGAGATCCTATGATCTCTGCTTCATCTTGTGCTCTGCCTTCGACAGCCCGTCGAAGTCCCAAAATTAGGTCAAGCATGACCAAGAATCCTCAAAACTTGGTCAAGGGCCAACAAGATTACTTGCTCTATGTCACAACGTCTGAAGAGACTATTGGTATAGTGTTGGTTCAGGAGGATGATGAGCTCTATCAACACGTCATCTACTATTTTAGTTGAAGCTTAATCGAACCTGAACTCAAATATTCTCATGTTGAAAAGCTAGCTTTGGCTGTCATTCACGTAGTCCAATGATTATGACATTATATATTAATTTTCAAAACTATTGTGGTTGCCGATGTCGATCAATTTGAATACGTCCTTACTAGGTGTATCATAGGGGGAAAGTAAAATAAATGGATTGTTATTCTACAAGAGTTCGATCTCGATTTCACTTCTGCAAAGTCCAAAAAATCACTAGTTTTTGAAGATTTAATATCTGACTTCCCTCGATTAGACGAGGATGTTATTCATGTTGATTCATTGTGGATGAACACATTTTCCTTGTATCATCGTCTAACCTCTGGTATGGATATATTGTTCTCTATATTCAAACTTTGAAGTTCCCTCAACATCTCTCATGAGATGACCAACGACGTATATGATACCAAGCTAAGAACTACCTTATCGTTGGCAACACTTTGTATCATCGAGGAGTGGAAAATATCCCGCGTCATTGTTTAACTCATGAATAAGCCAAGTATGT
Organism: Picea mariana; assembly: GCA_032191745.1. Lineage (NCBI taxonomy): Eukaryota > Viridiplantae > Streptophyta > Pinopsida > Pinales > Pinaceae > Picea > Picea mariana. Next base: position 93,173 of record JASDQU010104815.1, on the reverse strand, counting down.
TCTAAATGACTGACACGGTGGGGCTTGTGGTGGTCATCTATCTGGTCTTGCGACAACCGAGAAAATTTTGCAAGCAAGTTATTTTTGGCCATCTATCTTTAAATATTGCATCGAAGCAGTTAAGAAGTGTCACCCCTGCCAAGTTTTCACTTGGAAAATGTCCTCGCATCCAACCCCTCTCCATCCAGTCATTACCATCGGTCCCTTCACAAAATGGGGGGTGGAATTTGTGGATTTCAACCCAACCTCGGATGGGGGTCATCAACGCATTATCATGGTCATAGACTAATTTACTAAGTGGGATGAGGCCATGCCTATAGTTAAATTTGATGGGAATATTGCACCCTTCTTTGTATTCAATCAAATTATAGCCATGTTCAGAATCCCGAGTGAGATTGTCACTGATCATGGAAGTCATTTTCGGAATGAATTGATGGAAGAACTAGCATCTAAATTGGGGTTTAAGAATGGTCATTCTTCCCCTTACTACCACCAAGAAAATGGACAAGTAGAGGTTGTGAACAAGTCTCTCAAGACCATTTTGCAAAAGATTGTTAGCCAGAGAAAATCTGATTGGCATATCATGCTGTATCCAACACTTTTGGCATAACAAACCTCGGTCAATAATTCCATCGGTTTTTCTCCTTTCCACTTAGTATATGGTGTGGAGTCGATATTACCTATTGAGTGAGAGATCCCTTCTCTTATATTGGAAGTTGCACTCCTACCTGACACTTTTGATATCGAACAACGCCTCATGCACCTAGAGATTCTAGATGAGCAGCGTCGAGACACCTCTACGATTATTGAAGTGAATAAAAGATGTGTCAAGGTTGTTGGCCCTTGACCAAGTTTTGAGGAAACATTGGTCATCTTTGACCATTTTTGGGACTTTGACAGGCTGGTCGAAGATGGAGCACCCAGGCGAAGCGGAGATCACAAGATATTTATTGTTTTGCGGGCTTGTTGACCTAGCAAATGATTTCTAGGGTTTATGTAATAGGTATGGGATGTTGGCCCATGGGTTTACCCATGTTTTAGGACTTTGTGTAAATGTATAAATAAGTAACTAAGCGATGTAAGGAGAGTGAGATCGACTTAGTGCACGACTACTAGAATCGTCTCAGTGCATAACTACTAGTGGCTAAGTGCATAGTATATTAATATTGGCTCAGTGCTAGAAGTTGTAAGTGCTTTTGTGCAGACATACTAAGTAAGTTATTTGTTTTATTAAGGATTTGGCTCTGTGCCTTGACCTGATTTTGAGGAAGGTGGATCTAGTGCGTTATGCGTAGATCACCTATCTAGTGTAGTGTTGGGATCTGTGACTTTGTGCATATGAGCATATGAATGTAAGGAGATCGAAGACTAATAAATAAGAATAATAAGTTGGTGGGCATAGCCCCACACTGGGGTGAACCACATATATCCTGTGTCTTGATATGATTTGTGTGATGTTGTTTATGTGATTATTTGCTTAGTGTTGTTGATGTTATGTATAATGAATGCATCTGATGGTGTAGATTAGTGCTTAATGATGTAAATGAATGCTAGATATGTTCTAATGCTATGTTCTAAGTGATGGAAATTACTCGATCTGTATTGTTACTGCGCTAATCTATAATGAGGGTTTAATATGATATGTGTATAAGGCGTAAGAACTAATGCATCTTGTTCTTTAAGTTCTCTATTAAGTGTTGTAATCATAGATCTATGTCCCATCTTGGTTGTAGACACCTGATTCCTACAACCCCCCTGCCTCTACCTCAGGTGAGACTTCATCTGATTCACAGGTGTTGTCGAAAGGGCCAGTAGTTAGAGTTTTGTTGGTGTGTTGTTGAAGTGTTGAAACTTGGGTCTTCCCTTGTGCCAACAAATGGTTCTGTTGCTGGGACCTAAAACTATGATTGTTGGGAGCTGAAGAAAATAAATCTCTCTACAAAGATCTGTTGTTGTAGTGCGTAGTATTCCACTTGACTGGTGAAGCTCAGTGCTAAGAAAGGAACCAGATCTAAAGAAAGAAGGTAAGATATTAAATATTTATGCTCTGGTAAAGGTAAGATAAGTGGAAATTGTTGCTTCGAAAGTATGAATCTAGGTATGTTTAATAGATCTTGTCTTAGTCTGAAAAATAGGGAACAGTTAGAAGAAAGAGTTGATCAAAATAAATTTGATAGAAATAGAGAAAAATATGTTATTCCCATGCATAGAAAGAATTTTTTGACTAATAAATGGATGCAGAAACCTAGAAAGAACTTTTGCAGATTGCAGGTACAACAATGTGATCCCAGTGTGCAGTACAAGAAAGGTTGGGGATCGTTTAAAAGAAAGTGAATATTGACATTGTGTTATAATTGCAGAAGACCAGGACATATTGCTAAAGGATCCCCTGGTATAGGCCCTCTTTGTATTTTTTGTAAATATATTGGTCATGGGGTTCAAGATTGCCCAAGAATGATTTCTAAAGTTTAAAAGATGAACACGAGACAAGAAGACTATAAAGAAGGTCAAGAAACTAAGGATATGTTAAATATTCTTACAGAAAAAGAGTCAGAGACCAGGGATGTTTTAAGGATGGAAATTTATTTTAAAATGTAGAAACCTTGGTGAATCTTACTAATCCTTCATATGCCAACTATAAATTTTTGGCGATATTTTTGTAAAAATATTCAAATTTCTAAGGATTTTATATAGTTTTTATAAAATTTTGGCTATTTTTAAGGTAAAATAATTTTATCCTATAGAATTTGGGTGAATCATTTTTATAATAGTGAATCTTGTTTTTGGAAAAACCATGGAAAATTAGCCCATGAGCGAAAGTTAGCCCCTAAAATGATCCATGTTAGAGACTATGTTAAAACAATTAAAAGAAGAAATGGATGATCACAGAGACATTAGTTTACCAGAGATCCTGAAAGAAAAACAACGCATAGTTACAAGAATAGAAGACTTCAACATAGACTGTGTATTGGATGAAGAAACACATGTGAATATTATGCCAGAAAGCACTTGGGAAATTTTGGGAAAGCCTGCTATGATACCTTCATTGGGAAGGATAGACTTGTTTAAAGGAAATATGATAACCCTGTGTGGAACAATTACTAGTATACCTATGATTGCTCACGAAATGTCAACAAAAGAGGATTTTCAATTTATTAGGTTTGTTGAGAATAACGCCCCTTTTCCACTTTTATTAGGAAAGACATGGATTGAGAAGGATCAGATCAGAAGGAAAGAAGAGGAGGAAGCCATAGAAAAGAAAAGGCAAGAACTAAGGGATTTCATAGCTCAAATAATAGATCGACTGATAGAAGAACGAGAAGTTGAGTCGAAGCAATAGAATGAAAGAGAAGTAGTTGTCAACTTTGAAAGAGCGCAAGAAAGATTGAAGGACCTATCCATGCAAGAAGAAAGTATGTCCACCCAGGACCTAGTAAGCAAAGAGGTATTATCTCTGAACCCTTTGAAAGAACATCAACAACGCGAAGTCACTACGCTAAGAACATATAAGAATAAGAATGAAAATAGGAATCCAGAGACTCAGATCACAGGAACAATGCACAGTCCAGCAACAGATTACTGCTATCTAGAGAAAATTCATGGAAGTGACACTGAGAATCTAGCTAGTGTAGGACGAAGCCTACACGTTTTTTGAAGAGATCGAAGGCTAAGGCTCGCAGCTAGACCAACTGGTTGCGACAGTGGAAGGGATGGTAGTAGTATAGTCTAAATAAGGAAGTGGCTCTCTAAAGGCTAATCTATTCAAGCAAAGTTATCTAATGAGAAAACCCTACTAAAGAAACTTAAACTAGGTAACCTACGTACTTTTGGACCAAGGATCTATGGATAGTTCTAGGAAAGCAAATGAAAATCCTACTTGAAGAAAAACTAGTTCAATTATAACAATAAGCAAAAGCAACTATGTAAGCATAACAATAAACAAATAGCAACAACAAACTACTTTACCTAGCCTACCTAAATTCAATAAACAACTATCCCGTGAAAGCCAGTAAATAAACAAGCAACTATACTATCAAAACAAGAATAGACAAGTAAGCAATTAACCTATTAAAGAAAGTAAACAACTAACTACCCTAGGATAACTTCTACAACAAGTAAACTAAGTAAAACTACTCAATAAGAAACTAACTAAACCAAGAGACAAATGAACTCTATTCTTAATACAACTATTTCTAATCTACAAAAGGAAATCTATGTAACTGAAAGAAAGAAGAACTAACAACTAACCTTTAATCTATGATAAGCAAACTAATCTTTAATCTATCGAAGCAAAAGACTATCTATCCTACCAAGGCAAGAAAGCTATTTTTTGATCTATGAAAGCAGGAAACTATCTTTTAACCTATGAAAACTCAAATATAGTGTTGATGATTGTGTAAATGTCTTCGGTGTATTATAATATCACGATGGCACTTAACAATGAAAGATAATTCAAGAGGGATAAACTCAATATTGACTTCAATAGAAAAGTGAAAAGTGTGAATTAGGCAATCCAATGAAAACTTAGCCATTACGGAAACAACATCAATTATCCTGCATATCCATGTGATTATGTAATCATGCATTAATCATCAACAGTATAATGAGATTATAAAATTCAATTGCACTCTGTACTATGTAAGCAAACTCATAACTAAATTCAATCATTAACTAAAAATTGGAATAACAACCTAAATCTAAGAAATAAATTGCGTAAACTAAAATGAGCTAGACCCATTTCAACAATTCAAATTGCAAAAAGGAAAATGATTATAAACAAAAATTTAAACACGATTCTAGCATATAAAAAGTAAACTAATGAGTAAATTAATTAACAACTAGTTAAGAAAAATGTAAATAACAATCGAATAATCCATCTACAAATGAAACTAGAACTAAGACTATCCATCCACCGAAGCGTCGTTAAAGAAAAGTTAAACTAACATTATGTTATAAACTTTGTTTCAAACTCTGTTTTGAACTTGATTTTAAAAGCATAAATAACATATAATCTAATATTTAATCACACATGGGGTTACTGTATAAGTTTGCAAACTTGTTCCTACTAAATACAAAATCAATGCATATTGACAAAAGCCTTCATACTAACCTGCAAAAGAGAACTAAACAATTAAACTATAACAACAAATTATATAACAAAGAAACAAAATAGCAATTCATGTACATGAAATAAAATAAAAGACATATAATCTATGGAATTCATAAATAAACTCATAGAACAGTTACCAGATTGTTGGTGGCCCCCCAACAAGTCGTGGTCACTTCTCAAATGCACACCACGAACTCAGCAAAGCGATTTCACCATTAAAACTTAAAAACACAGTCCTATATAATTCTGGCAAATGAAAATGGAAAAATAGAGGAAAATCGTATTTGTCTCTAACACACTACTTCTTCTACTGCTTCTTAACTATTGCATGACCACCATAGTGGTATTTATAGGTTTTATAGACTGAGAGGTCGAACATTGGAGGGTCAAACCTCTTCTAAAAACAATAAATTATATTAATGGTGCCCTAACTACCAAAATGGAGTGAGCCAATAATCGCCCTACTTAACAACCCAAACCGAGTTGTCAACAGTTCAGTAGCTGGAGGGGGAAAGCATGAGCAAAACCCATGTTCCTAATTTTCCCATCACTAGCCACCAATACCATAACTTCCAAATCACCCATCCTTTTTGTGCAGGATGGAGTGTCGGACCGGGTACCGTATTGAGTACCGGATGGAGTGCCGGAAGCAAAAACATATTGCGATTTTTCTCTGTAACACCAAAAAATGTGAATTAGATCTCTAGAAACATAAAATCATACTGAATCATACTCAAGATCATTATAAAACATGAATTATGCATACTTGGTGTGGATCATAGCGTTTTGGCACAAAATCCCTTCATAAAATTCTCCAAAACATGAAAACGCATATATACATTCTGCAAAAGTATCTAATAAACGTCATAAAACTGATCATATCTCGGGCCCAACATTACCCTCNCGATTTTGCAGGTCCCTCTGCAAAAAAAAAAAAAAATACCCCTCGTGAATAAGCTTGCTGAGGAGGATCAACTTTAGAAGTTTCTCCTTCTTGCTGTGAAGACTTTTCCTTATGCCTCTTGTGTTGCTTCAGTTGTGCTCGGAGGTTGCGGTTGGATTTGGTCATCTCATCCACCAACCATTGAAGGGATTTTACCTTTGCTTGGAGGACTACATTATCATGATGAAGGTGTGTGTCTATGGTATTTCTTTCTTCCAACTATTGGATAACATGAAAATTCTCTTTTTGCAGCTTCTCAATGGCTGGGACAGAATCAATGATCTCGGAGGAAGGCTTAGATCCTTTGAGAGATGTGGACAATCTATCATTCTTAGGATCTGGGGTAGGTATTGGCGAAGTAGGATTAATAGGGGATTGATAAGGAGAGGTAGGTTCTGATTTTGTCTTTCTTTGTGGCTCTAATCCATCCACAGAAGCTTCCTTAAGTCTCTTGTGAGGGCTCTCAAGATCAGAGGACACTTGGATAGGATCTGAAGCAGGCAGGGGTTTTGCATACGGTTTTGTTCTTGTGCTCGGATACTCTTTTGAAAGGGTCCTTTACCAAATCGATTGGCTTCCCTCCTATTTGTGGGAACTAAAGGAAGGTCTTGTTGAATCACTTCTTGGAGATTTTTAGATGTGGGATCAAGAGAGATTGGAGGCATTGAGGGGTTAACAATAGGATTCTTTTGATCTTTACTCTTGGTCTTTTTACCCGATGAGGAAGCAAGGGTTTCAACAAGATTATTGTATTGTTCTGGTAAGGAAATGGTTTGTGCAAGAAGATTTGGAGTCCTTGGAGAGTGGGGCTTGGATGGAGAAATAGTCCTTAGGCCAAGTGGCTTTTTGTCGGTCTTAATTGTCAAGTGAGGGTTTTCAAATTGATAGATAAATGCCTCCCAAGTTTGCCCCTGTTTCTCTAATTTTGTTAGAACAAGGAGTTTGATTAAGCCATGGTGAAAGAGGCTATTGTGGGGATTAGTTACATTCTTCCTCACTTGAGAGGACATTTTTTCCAATCTCTTTAGAAAGTAGAAGGGAAAATTCAAAGGTTTGTTGAACTGAAAATGAGCTAGCAATCTGAAATGACAGGCTTTGAAAGTGGAATATCTACCTTTTCATGTGATCAACCTCATGATGACGATGAGAGGGTTGATCAATTCCTCCTTTATCCATTCCCTAGAATATCCTTTTTCTCCTGAAATTTTATGGAATTCAGGATTAAAAACCATGTTATAACTTGAGCGCAATGGCTGGTGGTTTTTGAACCATCTATCTCCCATTATTGGAGGCTTCATGGCTACAGCAATGGACTCTTATGAAAACTCAAAGGAAATAGACCACACACGTGTTGTATTCCCATAAAAACCGAGGGAAAATTGCATGGAGAGGCCATCATCGTGGCCGTGCAAGTGAGATAAGAATGACCCCCAACCTGCGCACAAAAACACCTCTCTGCACTGTCCAAACTCAGGAATGGAAAAAATATCTGCATAGGAAGACAATTCATACCTCTAAGGCATTGTGATGAGGTGAATAAATACACAGAGGAAAAATTCAAAAAAGAGAGGGTGTGATCGAGCCAAGGGATGGCATGAATTGAGCACGATCCGAACGCAATTTGAAAAGGGGAAGAAATGGCAGAGGTTGAGCGCGATTTCTTAACACATGGCAAGGAAAATGGCAAAGTGAATTGGGATAATAGGTTACCCAACCAGTATTTGAATGCACCCATGGTGGAATTGGTTGCACACATTCACGCACGAGTTTCCATGTGTGGGAAATTTCGAATTAAAAGGAACATTTTTTGGGGAAAGCTTAATGATGTGCAGTTAGATCAATGTCCAAGTCTTTTGACTTGGACATTTGATCATGAACATGTCTAAAGTTTGCATCCTCACTCTCAATTGCCTGCAACCAATTCAATTAAATGTCATTGAATCCTTGTTACCTAGAATATTGGACAGTTACTGGTGTGTGAATTCATATGGCACTTCTTTCGGCACCTCATACGACACTTCATACGACACCTCCGTGTTAAATACATTTTTATCTCCTGTAATGGATAGTCTACAATATTGACATGTTTTTGACAATCACAATGGTTAAGAGTAGAGGCAGAATGCTCCATTATTGTTGATTTTTCCACCATGATCAATGAATTCTCTTGCATAGGGCATGCAATGTCAAAAACCTACAATGAACAAGTTATAGCAAGCATAATACATGTAATTTCAAACCTATAATGTACAGCTTGTAATGAGAAATAAACCGATAAAAGTGATATGTTAAGTATATGTTCAACAATTTATAGCACACGAGAGTTTAGCACTTCAAAAATAAAATGACTATTAATGTAATAACCTGTATCATGGAAATAATACAAAAATTCTTGCAAAGATTTATTTCTCTAGGCAATGATCATTTGTCAGCTCATGAACCCCTCCCCCACACCTAAGTATTGTGACACCTCACAATCAAAAGTATAGGAAACCAGTCAATTCCCCCAATAACTAGAGATTTATAGTATGTCAAGTGTAAAGATAAATTTCACAGATTGGTCTGAAGAGATGGTTAGAAGATGGCCCCACCTATAGGATAAGAGATCCTATATATAGATAATAAGAGGTAGGCGAGAGAGTTTCAAGATAGTCTTAGAGTTAGTTCCCAATGGAAAGTTGATGGATTTCATTAACCTTAGCTTAACCATACATACTTCATCTTAGCTTTGTCTGCAAGTAATATCATACATCAGGAAAAGTTTAAATTTATTATTTATTTTTTGTCAGATTACCATCCTCGCTAGGTAGAATGCCCCACTGCCAGTAAGCCTGTTCAGTACTTCGATGGGTTTACCTAGTTATACCACAGGTTGGTACCCACTGCCAACAGACCTGTTTAGTATCCCGATGGGTTAGCCTCTTACACCCTCAGAGACTGGCTCTCCATATTTTAATATTTTAGTATAAGATTTCTTTATGTAAGAATATGGGGGGACAACTCTTAAAACAACTTTTTCTTTCTTTTTTTAAATTGGGATGGTATTTATGTTAGAGGATGACTTTCCATTATATTACTTAGTGATTATCCCGATGTAAGGGGTACTTAAGCAGACATGTCCTATCTAAATATATGATATAATCAAACTGTTTAGTGTGTAGTGGATGGTACCATTGAGTAAGAACAGAAAGGTATCTCTAGGCTCAACTCACTTTCTTCTTTTGTATTTATTGTGATGTTTCCATGACTAACCGCTAATTAGAAATCCCTATTACTCTTTGATAAAGACACTTTACTCACTTTCTCATGTTTCTTGGAAAAACTGTATGAGACACCTCTAGGCTTGATAGTTATGGTATCACTTCCTTATATAGTGGTGAAGAGTTCCAAGAGAAATTGCTTTGGAATGCCTTAAGAAAATAATTTTTTTTACAAAAATATGGCTAATTACAGTAAGCCAATATTCATTTGATGCTTAACAGACAACAAAATTCAAGTGTAACAATGTTTTGAAGAAAAAATACTTCTTTTATATTTCCTTGAAACTATCTACTCCTGGTGAAATAAATACTTGCGAAAATCTCTAGAATTTCCTTATTAACAAAATTCAAAAAAACTTCTTACATATGTACAACAGAAAATTCAGAAATTTTTTCAAGAACAAGGGGGGACTTCCCCATCTACTAAGGCCAATTCCTTATCCATTGACATGACCTGTAGAAAACCCTCTTTGTAAATGGGCTTATGATAAAATTTGAGTCGGTGTCCATTTACTACAAAGGAGACTTGTCCATCGTCAATTGTTTTAATTTTTACAGCTCCATTGTCATATACAGTGTCTACCTCATAAGGGCCCAACCATTGGGTGGTGAGTTTTCCTTTGAAGTTTTTGAGTCGAGAATCAAACAACAGAGCCCAATCACCAGGTTGGAAGTGTTTCTTCTTAATAAATTTGTCATGTCACTTGCTCCTCTGGTTTTGGACTAATATTGTTCGTTAGATGGAATCTTCCCTGATTTCATCCAACTCATTCAATTGTAGGGCTCGTAATTTCAATCCAAATTCTACGGAAATACGGAATGTCCTTACTTGGAATTCTATTGGTAGAAGTACTTGTTTTCCGTACACTAGCTCATAAGGGGTATGCCCAGTGGTGTTTCTTCAGGTGGTCTAGTATGCCCACAAAGCCTCTGGGAGCCTATCATCCCACTCCCAGTGATGTAATTGAACAATATTAGTCAATATAGATTCTAGAACTTTGTTTGTAGATTCTACCTGACCATTGGCTTGCGGGTGATATGGATAATATTTACAGTGTTTAATCCCATATTTCTCTGTTAGCTAACTCATCATCTTGGAAGTGAATTGAGTGCCTTGGTCTATAACAATTTCACGAGGGACACCGAAGCGAGTAAAGATGTCTTCATAGATGAATTCGACAACAGACTTCTTTGTAGCCCTAAATAGGGATTTTGCCTCTACCCACTTGGTGACATAGTCTGTACAAACCAAAATATAGTTCTTTTTATGGGACACGGGTGAAATTGGTCCTACAAAGTCAAGGGCCCATTTTTCGGAGGGTTCTATCATAACTTGGGCACACAAGGGAATTTCTTCAGCTGACATAGGTCTTCCTATCCTTTGGAAGTTATCACAACTTCTCACATACTTGGCAACATCTTTGAAAGTGTTAGGCCAATAGTAACTTGAATGTAACACCTTATATGTTGTACGTTTGTCAGAAAAATGGCCACCACATGGTCCATCATGACAACTTCGTAGTTTTTCTAGTACCTTGTCCTCTCGAACACATCTACGAATAATAAAATCAGGACCTGTGTGAAAAAGGTCATGACCAACCCAATAGTAATTAGCACTCTGTGTAATAATTTTACGCTTTTCACGAGGTGACAAATGAGATGGTAACTTCCTAGTAGCTAGATAGTTCTCCATATCCATAAACCATGGGGTATTGACAGAGAGGGAAAAAAGATTCTCATTCAAGAAACTATCATCTACAGGGATAACATCATCCTCATTTTTTATTCATGAAATAAAATCATCTACTACATTATCCTTTCTAGGTCAGTCAATCACAATGGTATTAATTCTTGCAATAAAAGGAGCCACCTAGTCACTCAGCCATTGGTTATGGGTTTGTTCATGAGAAATTTAATGGAAGAATTATCTATATGTATGAATACTTCGTAAACTATAATGTAATGATGAAACTTGTTGATAGCATGAACACCTTCCAAGAATTCCTTCTCGGTAACTGTGTAGTTTAACTTGACATGGGACAAGTTCTTGGTCACAAAATAAATGGCATAGGATTGCTGTTCCTCTTTCTTCCCTAATACCACTCCTATTGTGGTGTCAGAGGCATTAGTGGATATATGAAATGGGAGAGTCCAATTGGGCCCTCTAAGAACTAGTGCCACAGACAACTTAGCTTTCAGGGTTTCAAAGGCAGTTTGACATTGCTCGTTCTAGACAAAATCAACATCTTTTATTAACAATCGAAACATAGGTGCAACAATCTTTGTAAAATTTTCAATAAACTGTCGGTAATATCTAGCATGTCCAAGAAATCTTCTCCCCTCTTTCTGATTCTTGGGGGGTAGAAGTCTAATGATGACCTCAATATTTGCAGAATCGACTTTTATCCCTTCAGATGAAACATGGTGTCTTAGAACCACTCCTTCCGTTAACAACATTTTACATTTTTCATGACTGAGAGATAGGTTCATTTCTTGGCATCTGATGAGGAATTTTGGTAAGTTGTCTAAGGATTCCTGGTAAGTATTACCATAAACTGTGAAGTCATCCATGTAGACTTCCACACAATCATGAATAAGATCGACAAATATCTCTAATACTACTCGTTGAAATGTGCCAGGAGCATTACACAATCCAAATGGTAAGACCCTATAGGCATAGGTTCTCCAAGGACAAGTAAAGTTAGTCTTTTCCTGGTCCTTAGGTTCTATAAGAATCTGATTGTACCCATTGTACCCATCTAAAAAGGAAAAACACTTCTTTCCAGACAAGGTATCTAGAACTTGGTCAATGAAAGGGAGAGGAAAGTAGTATTCCAGAGTGGCTTTTTTGAGTTCTCAGAAATCAACACAAATTCTCCATTTCACAGTCACTTTCTTTGGAACCACTACAAGTGGGGATACCCACTTACTTTCGGAGATGGGATAAATAAATCCAACATTTAACAACTTTTGGATTTCCTCCTTAACTATATCTTTGAGTGTTGGGTTCATCCTTCTCTAGGGTTTCCTAATAGGTGTTACTTCCCCCTGGGTATATATGTGATGGATGCATGTGTCAGGATGTATACCTTTCATGTCAGTGTATTCATAGGTGAATTCTTCTGATTGTTCTTTAAGGATATTTACTAATTTCCTCTGTTGGTCTATATCTAGCCTGGAGTTTGTATGTAAACATTTCCCTGGACTAATCTCACAGGGAATAGTATAAGACATGGCAGACTCATCTATATCGAAGACAAAATGGATGGGTCCAATTGTTCCTAAAATTCTTCCCCAAACATGTACTCAAATTGGGGAAAAGACTGTGGAAAATCCACACATTTAATAGTAGAAATAAACTGGTTTAACACATTTTTCGTTGTGTGCTCCTGAAGTGCCCATGCATGGTCACTTGGCAATACAGGTTCTTCCCATTCCTCATTATTATATGGACATTCAATCCACCATAGATTCTCCATAATAGGTTGAGTTGGAGGCTAAATGGTGAGCTTTTGGATAGAGAGACCATTTGAGATGGTCATTTCCCCCTCTCTACAACCAATAAATGCATTGGTTGTGTCTAGCCAAGGTCTTCCCAAAATGACGGGATGGCCTTTGGTAGGATCCTTTGAGTGAATGACAAGAAAATCTACTAGGTATACCCATGAGGCTAAAGTAACCATGATATCATCTAAAATTCCTTCAGGTATAACCATGGTCTTATCTGCTAATTCCAAAATGGTTGGGGTAGGCCAAAGAAGAGGTTGTAACTGTAATTTCTCCAAGGTAGTAGAAGTCATAACATTGATGGCTGCCCCTAAGTCTATGAGAGTATTCCCAATGGAAAAATCATTAATAGTTATGGTCACTACGAGGTTTCCTAGGTTCCCATATTTTGCTAGTTTTGGCTGCTCTGATATGTATTCAGAAAGTCCTCCTACCAAATGTGTTGTAGGAGGGTGCTTTTTCTTCCTACCTGGCTTATTAATACACAATTCTTTGACTACCTTACTGTAGATTGGAATTTCTTTAGTGGCTTGAAACAAGGGAATATTGACACAAATATTCTTCAATTCATTCAAGATGTCAAATTCCGGTTGGGTGGTAGGTTTCTCGATTACCAATCATTCTAGATAAGGAGGGACCTTCGTAATTTGTGAAGGTGCATTTTGAGGAAGCTTGGGTTCTTGGTTCTTTGGGATAATAACATCTTCCCACCTAGTGTCATCTGTGGGTTGTTTGGTGGTCTCTTCTTCTTCTTCTTCCTGGATGACTATTGAAGGTCTCTGCTTATCCGAAACTTTTCCCAATCTTAGTTGAATTTCCTGTAATGGAACAGGAGTAATGACATACGTCGGGAAGGCCTTCATCTCAACATTGTGAAGAGGTTGAGGGGGATTATTATTGGGATTTGACATTGCTTGTGTTGGTAATAGTGTTGGTCTCTGGGAGATTTCATTTTGATATTGTAGTAGTTGTTGTTGTGGAATAGGAGGTAAAGGTGGTGGAACAAAACCTGGCAGAAGCTGCAGAGTGTTCGGTGGGAAGTGAGGATAAGGATGGTTGGACATAGGGAAAGTGGAGCTTGAGGGTTTCCTTGGTTATTCCCTCCTCTCCATCCTTGAGGCCAAGGATGTTGGTACTGAGTAGACCATTTTTTCCAACTTGGTGAGTTCCACTGTTGTTGTTTCTCGTAATAGGGTGGAACTTGAGATTGTATATCTGGGTATGTGGGTTGGTTCTTAGGTTACCATGGCCTCCTAGGTGCATAAAATGACTCCCCAGGATCTCCACTCATATAGATGGCTAATAAACTGGGAAATGATGAACATTTCTCATTCGAGTGGTCTTCCATGCAGAAGACACAAACTGGAATGTTATCTAATGGGCATTCCCTTGAGGAATGCTTCCTTCTGCATCTTGAGAAATATATGCTCATTGCTGCATTTTCCTCCTCCTGTTTCTTTTTAATTTTGAGGGTTTCCAACTGGGAACCTATTGTGCTTAATATATCTGTCTTGAAGTTTTCTAAAAGGTTCCCTATCTCTTCTCTTGTGATACCACCTGAACTAACTAGTTTTAAATTTCTATTATAAGGGTCCCAAACATTCTTCCCTATTTTGGCTCTACTCCTTGAGTAATTTTTACACATTTCACATATTTCGGCAAATGGTTTATGGGAGATTTCAGCTGATGCCATCAGGTTAAGCATCTCTATATATTCTTCTAAAATTCCCTTAAGGAAAAGAGCCCTAACTTCATCCTCATATGCCACTCACTGAGTTAATTAAGCATGGGGAATAATTTCTTCTCACCACACTTATGTCCCTTACTATACTTGCTGTCACAATTAAAGCATAAACCTTTTGCTTTTCTTTCCTCCAATTGTTGAGGTGTCAACCTCAACCTACAAGGTTGACACCTCAACAATTGG